>BQNB010018455.1:0-41526 GCA_026074375.1 Tanacetum coccineum | reverse complement strand
ACAATGCTTCAAACGGAGCACATCTTATGCTCGAATGATAGCTATTATTGTAGGAAAACTCAGCCAATGGTAGATGAACATCCTAGCTACCACCAAAATCAATTACACATGCTCTAAGCATATCCTCTAGAGTCTGAATCGTACTCTCAGTTTGACCATCCATTTGGGGATGATAAGCCGTACTCATATCCAACCTCGTTCCTAACGCCTTTTGTACAGTCTGCCAGCACCACAAAGTAAACCGTCCATCTCTATCTGAAATGATCGACACAAGAACTACATGTTGCGCGACTATTTCATTGATGTAAATCCTTGTCAATCTTTCCGTACTATAGTCTTCTCTTATAGCCAGAAAATGAGCCGACTTAGTCAGTCTATCAACTATGACCCAAATCGTGTCATGCCCATTCTTTGCCCTAGGTAGCTTAGTGATAAAATCCATAGTGATCTTATCCCATTTCCATTTTGGTATTTCAGGTTGTTGCAATAAGCCCGAAGGCCTTTGGTGCTCTGCCTTTACCTTAGAACACGTCAAACACTTACTAACATATGTAGCAATATCTCTTTTCATTCCCGGCTACCAGTACATATCTCGAAGATAATGGTACATCTTATCCGCTCCTGGATGCACAGAGTACTTAGACTTGTAGGCTTCATCCATGGTCACCGTTCTCACTCCACCCACTAATAGAACCCATATACGATCTATGAAATACAAACTCTCGCCCTCCTTCTTTTCCATCTGTTGATCTAAACCATGCAAGCTTTATGGAAAGTATATTCTCCTGCTTTAACGCCTTACTCTGTGCTGCCTGTATTTTCTCTCTCATTCTAGTCTAAATGGTCATAGCCATTGCCCTTACACGTCTTGGTTTCAGTCGTTCCTTCCTACTCAACGCGTCAGCCATAACATTCGCCTTACCAGGATGGTAGCGAATCTCACACTCGTAGTCACTAAACAACTCAATCCATCTCCTCTAACGCATATTCAGCTCTTTCTGATTAAATATGTGTTCAAGACTTTTGTGATCCGTATAGATAACAATCTTTGTACCATACAAATAATGCCTCCAAGTCTTAAGAGCAAACACAACCGCTCCCAACTCTAAGTCGTGCGTCGTATAGTTCTTCTTAGGGGTGTGCACGGTTCGGTTTGGGTCGGTTTTTGGCTAAAACCGAAACCAAACCGAAAAATTCGGTTTTTATAAAACCGAAACCGCTCGTTTTTTGGCGGTTCGGTTTTTTCGGTTTCAAACCGTTTATATTTGGTTTTGGTTAATTTATATTAATAAACTTGTTTTACGTAAAAAAATGGTTATTTTTTTAATTTTTTTTTCAATATGAGCTTATAATGTTTACCCAAATTTCTACAATTATACACATATAAATGAGACACACACAAATGCAAGTGAAAATACACATAGTACGATCATTGTCATATATGTAACATATATTGTTAGATTAACACACGTACATGACAAACACATATATAAACATTAATATATATATATAATATATAGTTAAGATCAAATAAAAAGTTTTCTTAAAATAAGAAGGATAAGAAGTAACTATAATCGCATATTCGAGATGCACCGACTTAAATTTGATGCATCTCTATAATCTTAGATGCATTATAACGCATCATAATGTGTTTTATAGCTTTTAATTAGATGCATATACGTATATTAGATGCATTTCATTTTTATCTTGTTTTTTGTTCCTCTGCATGTGTTGAAATCATGAAAATCAATTTGCACCATCTACACATCAAATTAATTTTATAGAAAACAATAAAAATAGCACTTAGTAACAACCATATACACAACAGATTATAAAGTAAAGAGATGACGATATGTAAAAGAGAAAGCAAACCAAATACGATGATTTATAGTGGTTCAGTCACGCAGCTCCTCTCCGCCTAACTTCACTCCCCGAGTACCCAACTCGAAGTTTTACTACTTCACTAGATCAACAAACTCCTTTCGCGGAGGAGAAACCTTACACAACGTTGCTTACACTTTATCCGGTACTAAGATAAATACCGAGTCCTATCACCGGAAGAACCAACCCATCGTCGCTTACACTTTATTCGGTATAAAGCTAAATACTGGGTTCTTACACAAAGGGTAGAACCAACCCAACATCCCTTTCAACACAACAATACAACCCATATTCTATCCCGCTAGAAATAACACATGTAACCTCTACATATTACATGGTGTTTGATTGATAAATGCAAATGAATGAATGATGATCTAACGAACTTCCGTTGATGGGAAGTCTTCAAAAAGATGAATAACAAAAGATCTCTATCTTGTAAATGCTTCTTATTGTAAATGCTGGTGATGATGAAAATGGCAAAGACTCTTGCTTCGGTGATGTAGGAAGCAAGATCTTGATGCTTGATTCGGTGAATCATTTCGGGTGTATGCTTACAACAAAATGAGAGTTACATGCATTATGATCATGGGGTTTTATGGATGCATTCTAACAGATCTATATGTGTGAAAAATGGTGGAGAAAGTGTGTTAAAAAGTGGTGAAAAATAGATTGAAAAGGGTCCTTTATTTATAGGAAAAGCTAAACAGAACCGGTGACACTGTAACAATGGAACCGGCTTGTAAATCCAATGAAACCGACGACGCTCCTATGGACCCGGCTACTATTCATCCAAATCAAAAAAAATCTTTTGTAATCTTTAAAGATTATGGCTAGATTTGGAAAGATATGATGTGACAATACATAAAAGTCAACTATATGTATGATGTCATGTATGATGTAAAATCCATTTTGTATTTTATTTTTACTTAAGTAAACTTGTGTATGTAAAATAAAAAGTTTAGTTGAGGCTTGCCAAAATAAAGTTTACTTGGTAAAATAAAGTACTTTGTAATCGCAAAATGTAAATGAGGTTTGATCATAATCAACTAACAAACATGTACGAACGCTATGTTTGTAACATACGAGACTCGAGATGTCAATGAATATGATGATGTTGAACAATATATGATAACGAATAACTTGTACATTTAAATTAAAATATTCCAAGTTAATAGTATATTTTTTCCATTATCAAAACAAAAGAGAATTTGAGATTAACTATCGTACTAATTGCACTAACAATCTCCCTATTTATATTGATTATGAACAAATATGTAAACAGTAATATATAGTAAATGTAAAATCACATTTTTTGTATCCCCGTGAAAACTTTTACATTACCTTCTTCTTTACAACTCTCTCACCCCTTTTGTCGAAACAAAAATGGCGTGTCCTTGGAGTTTAACTTCATTTCTCCCTGAAAAAGCAAGCGTGCATCATCCCTAGTGAAGTTAAAATGTCTACTCAACGCTTTCCTGTTTGTTTGCAACCCTAGGTAATTGTCCCTGTCCATAGCGGATCCAATGGAACAAAATTTGAAAGCTAACCTACAAAATGGGTTAGTTTCGTGCAACATAAAAATATAAAAACTATATGATGAAGAAAAAGACATCTTCCTTTTGGTCAAAATGCAAAGGATTGTCGAAGAGTAAAAATGATGATGAATGCATGCATGATCCCCCTTGACGAGTGCTCCCCCTTGTTCGAGGCGTCAAGATACGATTAAAAACCTACAAATAAAAATTAGTGCAAAACTAGATTCATCCATGGACGAGTAAAATATATACAACAAAGTGTATATAAGATGCATGCTATGAAAGCTCAACGGAAGCTCCCCCTTGCTCGAGGGTGTCACGTATGATCCTACAAAACAAAAGATTAGTGCAATAATAGCTTTTGTCCGTAGACAAACATGTCATATACGGCGAGTGTATAGACGACCCAATATGATTCTTGTCGAATGCTCCCCTTCCTCGAGGGCTTCAAAAATAAACCAAAGAATTGAAAACGAATGATGCAAACTTCATCCTTATGCTATATACTGCAAAGTATATACGCTTGAACCTACAAGAGAGAATTAATAATTGCAAACTTTGTTCGGAGATAAGTATGCCATATACTGCACCGTGTATATGAGTGAACCTAAAAAGAAATGATATGAAAAGGCAAATTTCGTCCGTAGACACGAATGCCATACATATTAAAGAGTATATACGAATATGAACCTACAAAGAAGATATTAGTGCAATATGTACTTTGCCTTTCAATGAAGTCATATAAAATGTATATATGATGCAATATGATTCTCTAAAACTAAAATGCAATATGATTTTCCAAAAGAGGCTCTTAGAAAAGAAAATTAGAAGAATATAATGTCAAAAAGTGTAATCCTACTACTTGCATCATCATGGTTGGTTTTGGTGGCGAAGTTGTTATAGGTTGTAAGGATGTGTTTAAGAATGAGACGCATTTCATTACGAAATTCACTTGGCTTTTGGAAAAGGATGCTTATGAGTGCTGGGACATGTGGAAGGTGATTTATCCTTCATGGGTTGAATTTGTTGTGAGTTACTAGTAGGTTGTGGTTATGGTGGTGGTAGCGGAAGGATTCATGATGATTCTTCTTATAAGAAAGACTCGGTGGATGACTCAATTTTGATAGAAGTAAAAGGGTTTTCTCTCTAAACCTTATCTTGCTGGTTAATGAGGCAATTGAGGGGATAGAAATGATGACATTGTGAGTAGTGAAATATTAGGAGGAAGGTATGATGACAATGCAAGAAACCTTAACAATGTATGCTTTATTAGTAAAGATGTATGATAGAATATTGCATGAAATATCTAATGAAAAAATAATCTAAAGAATGATAAATAGAGCTAATGAGCCACAAATTAGCTGTGAAAAAAGATATTGATCCTACAAATTCCCAAATAGGTTAGGTTGAAGTTTATTTTTTTTTTTAATGCAAAAAGTAAAAATAGCATCTGCAACATGGATAAGTATCAAACATTTATACCAACAAGCACGAAAGAAACTTATTCAAGTAGTATTACACGAAAGAGTTAACAAGTAGACATATAGATAGACCGAATATGGCATCAGACACTTTCCGCGAAATAGACACAAAGATAGGAATTCTCTTAATCTAAGCAAAGAGAGGACAAATGTGAAACTACTAAAAAGTCATAGTATGGTGCGTCGAACATATAGGAAATTTCTATGAGTTTTAGAAGGACTTAAAACTAGATAAGTTCAAAACTAACTATTGCGGACCTTATACAAGTATAAAAGAACCTAATATAAAGATTGGAACTAAAAGTTAACTACCTCAGAGACGCAAAATGCCTACTGTAAGAACCTGGCATCGGGGTTCCATTTGGCTCAATGGAACCGGCTATGCTGCAGTGGAACCGGCCCAGCAGACAAGGTTTTCTTCAAAATCTAAAAAATCCGAAAAATGTATCCTAAATGATTTCTAAACCTATTTTTCGCTTGCGATAGTGATTAAATGGAGTTTCTTTATAATGCAAAAGGCTCATGGAAAGAATTTAATTCGCTAGATCCTATAATTTTCTATTATACCAAACGCTCCTAATTCTAGAAGGGAATGAAAGACAAGAAGCATGAATTGCATAAAAACCAACCGAAAGCATAAACGATTTAGATTACAAATGAGCATTCAAGAATTCAAACATAAACGATATGAGACATACGAGCATTCATACAAGAACATGTTTCAAATAGTTCAACCAAACACAAGATTATGACGCGAAAGGTATGGCCAAAGGAAACAAATGGGCACAAGTTCACTTATAGCATTTGAGTTCGTTTATTTCTGAAACACAAGTATTAACCTTGTTATATTGTTCATATCCCTTTTTTCTGATTTGGTTATATAACTTAAAATAATGTGGCTTCAAAAGGAAGATCCTAGACTTCTACAAGTATACAAAAAAATACTTTGACATAACATAATAGCAAAAGAGGCAAATAAATCATGTAGCAATCTCATATATGGAACAAGATGCAAATATCATACAAACCATGTTCAAGCATGTGAAAATTAGACCATCATACGAATATATATAAGAAATGCCAACAAGCAACAAGAACTACCAAACATAGACATATCAAAATCATCATGTATCAAAACAACAAATAATGAGATCATACGAGACATCATATAGGAGACAAAATTACTTCAAATGCAAACATCATGCAAGTCATGATTAAGTCTTAACATTTACTATCATAAATACAATCATAAAAGCATCTAAAAATAAGACAAAACCTTTCCTAAGGATTATACATTCCTTTTTAAATAATTAAATAGTTATCAAACACTAAGATGACAACAAATAAAATAATCAAACAAGAACATATAATCAATATATGTATATGCAATCCAAGATGCCATGATAAACCAACAAAAGAAAGATCATGTTTACTACTAGTTATAGGAAACATAGCATTCAGTGGTGTTTTGGGGGATTAGGAGGATTTACAAGATGAAATGACAAAAGTTCACAATGTGTAGAAAAATTTAACAGAATATTTTTTCGAAATGCCCTATTTTTTCCTTTAAAAAATATTTAAATTTTGGCAGAAAACGCCATTATAAAAAAATTGACTTTTGTATAATACTAAAAAAGGTTGAGGAAACTAATAGTATTTTACAAATCCATTGAGACCATCTTTACATGAAGCTAGGCTCAATTATATTTAAAGTGATTGGTGGCACAACTCCTAATTTCATATGATTGATTGTTATTGCCAAAAATTCCTAAAAATGACCTCATTTATACAAAGACTTTTGTTTTAAATCATATACATTAAACAACGGCGAAAATGACCAAACTTAAGACTCCATATATCTTGAAATAACATGAAATCCAGTAGCACTAACTTCCAAAACTCAGCATTCGGCAAGTCGTGTATGTAATTACTACAGTTTGATATGTAGAGTATGTAATTTGGAATAATTAATTTTGAATGGGTTATCATACTATCGTTCGGGCTATCATAATTTAGAGGTCATGTAGTGAACGTATGAGGAGCCAGGACACTTTAAATCGTAAAACCACAACTCGTCGATACGACACCCTGGAGAGAGCCTCAATGATATAAATTCCCTATTAATATAGTACTTGGTATTTATAAGTTATATGTGAAGGAGTAATTAACGAGAACTTCCAGAATTTATTCTTAAAATACATGCTTAAATATCAAAGACACACGTGGTCTAAATGAACAAGGGAATAGTTCTTTATGGGTTTTGTCAAACACTAGTTTTGACCCGTTTTAACCAAAACTTATTACTTTGGCCCGCTTTGAAAAACACTTTTAAAACTACAACAAGACATCATTACACTTCATTTTTACTTGAGTATTTCGGATGAAACATTCAAGTTGCCAATCCCACTTTGATGAGCATAATTTTTATCACAATTTTTATGCTTAGTCTTATTCTCAAGGTTTTATTAAGAAATTGAGATGATCTAAGATTTTAATATAACATAAGCATGGAATGATAAATATGCCTACATGAAGTACACGCAACCTTGAATAAGATTTAGTACGCATGTTCATGAAATCAGAAAGCTAACACATAAGTAACATGTTATCCCAAACACTAATGATACATGAAAACAACAAGCTCACATATGAGATGCAAAGAGTATTTAATACTAAATAAGATGAAACAAGTAATCATATAGCATATCACACATTATAATCATATCATGACTAATATGGGTTGACAAATCATCAACGGAAACGCATTTTTGACAAAGATAAGAGTTAACCTAAACATTCCTTTAGACACCGAATTATTTCCTTTAAGAATTTAAATTGACATACAACCGAAGGAACATATAATACAAGGTTGACATTTATTTTTCAAAATTAAGTAAGCTCAAATGCAATGAGAGATAGGCATACAATCAATATCTACAAGCAATGCAAACTAGAATGACTAATCATATAACATATCATACAAAAATTCTTTTCGCCTTGTGTTGAATATAACAATGTATACCAAGATTGATTAGTGACTAAAATACTTTTAATTTTAATAAGGGTGTATCAATATTTAAAGGATACCAACCCAAATTGCCAGACTCAAAAGTTTTGAGTTTCTATGTTAATACGAAATTTAAATTTTGACACTATTGTAGTATTTGAAATTTGACTCTACTAAACCTAACTCAGTACCTCTAACATATTAATTAGAAAGTAGACTCCAATTAACTCGAAACGGTAGGTGGCCGACCTAATGATTTACGGTTAAGTTTTTTTATGACCATTTACAATTGAAACAACATTTTTGCAAAGCGTACTGTAGACCCGGCTGGCCGGTTCTATTCCTTGAATGGAACCGGCTTGTTATCGAACAGAACCGCCTGTTTGAACGAATTTTCCAAAAACCTTATTGAACCGCGACTAAAAAGATTTAACACTTGATAGGCTTTAAGGTAAACTTATATAATAGATTTTAGACCTTATTCAAGCTTGTATAACAACGATATTCAACAATCAAAACTTCTAAGAATAAAACAACGACATACTTTTCATATTAAGCCTCGCTTTTCGAATAGTCTATACGACAGGAATCATAATCCTAATTTGAAACCATTTGTTATGAAAACTATACCCCACATGGCACTATGCAATTGTGGAAAACGTAGAGGGGGGTGAATACGTTTCTGATTAAAATCTTAAAACTTTTGCATCAAATACCCGAACACACGTGACTTAATATGAAACGTACCAAATATAGTCTATGACTATATGAACAATGAAAAACATAAAATAAGCACGTAGTAACAACACAAACACAAGCATGATTATAAAGTAAAGAGATGACGATATGTAAAAGAGAAAGCAAACCAAACACGATGATTTATAGTGGTTCGGTCACGAGGACGTCCTCGCACGCCCTACACCACTCACCCGAGTACCCAACACGAGTCACTAGATCAACAAACTACCCTTCACGACGTAAACCTTACACGAACGTTGCTTACGACTTTATCCGGTACTAAGATTAAATACCGAGTCCTATCACCCGGGACACCGGAAAACCAACCCATCGACGCTTACACTTATTACGTATAACGCTAAATACTGGGTTCTTACACAAAGGGTAGAACCAACCCAACATCTATTTCAACACAACAATACAACCCATATTCTTAACCCGCTAGAAATAACCCATGTAACCTCTACATATTACATGGTTTTTGATTGATAAATGCAAATGAATGAATGATGATCTAAAAGAACTTCCATTGATGGGAAGTCTTCAAAAAGATGAATAACATGAGATCTCTAGTCTTGTAGATCTTCTTATGTATATGCTTGGTATGGATGAAAATGTGCAAAGACCCTGCTTCGGTGGATGAAGATGCAAGATCCTTGATGCTTGATTCGGTGAATTCATTCGGTGTATGCACTTACAACAAAATGAGATTATGCATTATGATCATGGGGTTTTATGGATGCATTCTAACAGATCTATATGTGTGAAAAATGGTGGAGACAGTGTGTTAAAAAGTGGTGAAAAACAGATTAAAAAAGGTCCTTTATTTATAGGAAAAGCTGAACAAAAAAAGAAACCGACGACGACTGTAGCAATGAACCTGGCTATAAATCCAATGAACCGCGAACGCTCCTATGAAACCCCGCTACTATTTCATTCCAATTAAAAAAAACTTTTGTAATCTTCAAAGATTATGGCTAGATTTGGAAAGATATGATGTGACAATACATAAAGGTCAACTATATGTATGATGTCATGCATGATGTAAAATCCATTTTGTATTCAATAAACCGTCGGTAGTAACCGGCTAATCCCAAAAATGATCGAATCTCAGAAGGTGTCGTAGGGGTCTTCTAATTCTTTACCGCTTCTATTTTGCTTGGGTCCACATGTATACCATCCTGGTTGACAACGTGCCCTAGAAAGTGCACCTCTTGCAACCAGAATTCACACTTGGAGAATTTGGCATACAACTTCTCCTTCCTTAGTAACTCCAACACCAATCCTAGATGAACCTCATGGTCCTCTTTCGTCTTTGAGTAGATCAAGATGTCATCAATGAACACGATAACAAACTTATCTAAATATGGTTTGCAAACCCGATTCATCAAATCCATAAAAACTGCAGGCGCATTGGTTAGCCCAAAAGGCATAACCGTAAACTCAAAATGTTCGTATCTCGTTCGAAACGCAGTCTTTGGAATGTCGTCTTCATGCACACGTAGTTGGTGATAACCTGACCGAAGGTCTATCTTGGAGAAATAACGCGATCCTTGTAGTTGGTCAAATAAATCATCAATCCTCGGAAGAGGATAGCGATTCTTAACCGTCAACTTGTTCAATTCTCTATAATCAATGCACATACGAAGCGAGCCATCCTTCTTTTTGACGAATAACACTGGCGCTCCCCACGGCGAATAACTTGGTCGAATGAAACCCTTGTCTTGCAACTCTTGAAGCTGCCCAGACAATTCTTGCATCTCCGAAGGCGCTAGACGATATGGAGATTTCGCAATCGGTGTCGCTCCAGGAACTAAGTCTATGCGAAACTCAACCTGTCGTTGCGGGGGTAATCCCGACAAGTCTTCTGGAAACACATCTTCAAAATCGCGTACTACGGATATATCACCCAACTTCGGTTCGTCCTCCTTCACGCTCTTCAATGCTTTGGCGATCCCTACAGTTCGTTCCCCATGAACTCTAAGTGTCCTACCATCCGCCACTGGTATTTCTACCACCTTCTCATGACACACAATAACAGCCTTATGTTGGGACAGCCAATCCATTCCCACAATCACATCAAAACTTCCATGACCTAAAGGTATTAAGTTTATGCTAAACAGGGAACTTTCTAGTTCTAGTTTGCAGTCACGGATAATTCTATCTACTTCTACCTTCTTACCATCAGCTACCTCTATCACATAACCAGGATTCACAATACTAGGTTTCACATTAAGCAAGGGCGCAAATTTAGTAGATATGAAACTAAAATCAGCTCCAGAATCAAAAAGTACTGTAACTAAGTGATCGTTCAGAGAGAACGTACCCGTCACAACGTTAGGATCCTGAACAGCCTCAATTGCATTCACGTTCACATTGAAAGCTCTTCCTCTCACTTGATTTCCATTGCTACGGTTGGCCTCCAATGCCAACTGATTCCCTGCTTGTCCAGGTGCTCTATTCAGCTTGGGACAAGTGTTGCGAAAGTGATCAGGGCTTCCACACTCATAGCACACTCTCGAATTGTTACCCATTCTAACAGCATTCACCGGGGTCACTTGTCTAATCGGTGACCGACAATATCTGGCAATATGGCCCGGTTTCTGACAGTTAAAACACACATTGCAGGGCCCGTTTGCTGGATGATGAGCATTACACCTGCTACACTTAGGATTTGAGCTTGCAGATTCATTTCTAGGAGGGGCCGTCGCCACAAACCCTGTCCCCACCTTTGCCTTCTTGTTGTCCTTCCACGATCCACCTGACTTACCAGACTCTTCAGCTACCTTCCTCTTATCATTACCCTTTGTCAAGGTACCACAACTGACGGCTTCGTCAGTAAGTATCCCAGCTTTAAGAATTGCACTTTGGATTGTGGTTGGTTGGGTTGCTCGGAGCATTCCCCGAATCTCAGGAGCTACCCTATCTATGTACCTCTTGATGCGTGATGACTCAGGAGTAACTAGATGCGGAACCAATTTAGCTAATTCATGAAACCGATCCGTATAGCCGGCATGATTGGCTCCCACCATCTTATGATTCCATAACTCAGATTCCAACTTCTCCATTTCATTACTAGGACAAAACTCCTCTACAAGCAATGCCTTAAAATCATTCCATGACATACCTATTGCAGCTTCGCGACCTCTTGCTTGAACTTGAGTATTCCACCAAGTCAAAGCCTTGTTCACGAACGAGCTAGCAGCATACTTTACCTTTTGATTCTCAGCACACCCACTATTGTCAATTACAGTTTCCATCCTTTCGATCCATCGGGTAAGTGCTATCGCACCTCCCTTTCCATCATACTCTTTGGGATTGCATGCCAAGAACCCTTTGTAGGTACAACCATTGTTCCCACCATTTCCATTTCCACCACCACCATTTCCTCCATTACCATTATTAGCATTGTTCACGTTGTTAGTCACTTGGGTGACAATCTGAGGAAGAATGGTTTGCAATTGCTGCGCGATAATAGCAGCAATGTCGGGGTTCTCGTTGTTGTTGTTGTCATCGTTGTTGTCGTTGTTGCTACCACTTCGACGTGATGGAGCCATTTTCTATAAGATATAAAATTTATATACATTAGACCATATAATAAGGATCATGATCTTATCATACTTCTTAATAACCATATACATACATGCAACGCATCAACAATAATCCATGTAATCATACTTGCAAGTCCACCTATGTTGTGGCGCATGTATAATTATGTTGGCAATCATAATTATAGAGGCCCCCTTTCACAGTTGTACTCCCTCCTATGAAGACACTTCATAAAATAAACACACCATATAGCACCTTAAAAAATGAAACCAACAAATAACACAAGGAATAATCCTAATAATCACTTTTATTATTAATACTCAGAATCCAAAAATCGAAAATAACATTCCTAACATGGCTCCAAACGTCGAAAGAAAGAAAAACAAGCTAAAACATATCAATCACTTAGAACAATACGGGCAGTTACGAGACGCACGGTCATGATCAACTTTAGTTGTCTTCTTCCACACAGGTTTACTACTTGCGGTGGACTTAAGGTCCGAGTCCACTTCATTCTTCTCAACTTCTACCTCATCTTCTATCAACCATCCATTCATGTTACCCTCTGGCTGTGGTAGTCGATGTGGTGCAAACTCATTCATGGGATTTCCTTGTTGAAGTTGTGGGTGATCCATAAATCCATACAGATCATGTCTTCTAGATTGTTCCACCGGCTCTTCATCAGACGTTTCATAACCTTGAAATTTTCTAGGAACTCGGGTGATAGTGCCATCCTTAGCAATTATCTTTGTTTCAATTTCCTCAACCGTTTGTCCATCAACTTCCTTCAAGGTCATCTTCTCTTTGACTCTACACGACCACATAGCAATAGGAATTCGAATCTTGCGGTTACCCCGCTTGCTATTCTTAATCTTTTTACACCCAGTTGCGAAAGCAACTAAATCATGGTACTTTCTACGAATAGAGGGAGACATACTATAATAGACCACAAAACATAGTCTATATCAGGATACGGATCTCAAAATAACAAAGGAAAAACTCAACTTATATATATAATATATAGTATAATATACTTTATGAAACATAGGGAAAATAATCATAATAGGTATATACTTATACATAAGCCCTAAATGCATCTATAAGAGGGACCCATAAGCTATAGTCTAGGCTCAACCACCTAGTTCTCTATAACCATAGGCTCTGATACCAATCTGTCACACCCCGCCAAGGCGGAAACACGAGGCATAACATCATAGATATCATCACAACACAATGGTGTCAAAAATAGAAAAACACTAAATGCATAATTAAGCAATAAAGACACAATGTGTCATGACAATACCGAAAACCAAAAGAACGACATCTTGTATTAATGAAAAAGGGTCTCACTAATACAAGAACAATATTTCACGATCTTAATAAAATCAAATAACATCCAACAAAATCATGCAACAAACATAAACAAACTCAGGAGCAAACTCCAATGCAATCCTAGCGGTCATTCTAGCCACCTCTCTTAACCTCAGTATTCTCATGAAGCTCACCTAAAAATGATGCTTAAAAACGTCAACACAACGGTTGGTGAGAGTCATAGGTTTAAGACACGCAAAACAAACCTTTAAATCTAATTACTGTGATAAATAAAACATAACATAGCTGGACATACAACGTACTATCATACAAGCTAACATGCAATCACATCCATCCACATTCAGACGTTCACGCTCAATCCTTACACAAAACATAACAACAATGAGACGATCATGTTCACTCAAACAACTCACAGTAATAAGACGATCACGCTTACTACCAATCAAATCCATAAATGCCATGAGACGATCACGCTCAAGCACAACAATTCATACCATAAAAGCAAGTAGCACATAACATACAATAGTCACGTATAGCCCATGCATCATTTAAATCACATTATCACAGTAACTAAAACATTTCAAAACCTCTTTGCATCATTTTCACCCCAAGAAAACATAAGAAAAAGGGGCTATGAAACTCACCTGATGCTTAGCTTCCCAAAAGAATCCAACAAAAGCTTCACAAACACTTCACGGATAATCTAAACAATTAAGCACACAATAAGCTACCATCAATTAGGCATTCAACCCAATATGATGTAACCTCAACTATGATGGATATCTAAGCTATCTACCATAATTCTATACTTGATTTAAACCTTTTCCAACTCCTACATATGCCATTTACACTTCACTGCTACACTTTATATTTTCTGGTTTTGAGCAGAATTTTATATTCACTTACACGTCCTAAACGTACCACTTAAACACTTCCACAATTCAAACCAAAATTCACCATGCTACATATATGTCCTATGAACCTCTCATAGATCTCCCAAAGCCATTACCCTTTTACAAATACCCTTTAGAAATTCATTAATCCAAACTATCCAAAATTCATCTAGAATCTGACCTCCTAAAAGTATGGCACTAGCTGGCCACTTTAGACCTCCTTTCATACTTACAAAAACTTCAGGGGTCACACCCAATATATAAACTAACTTCCACGTGATTTTTAGCCTCTAACTAGATATCTCGTGTATTTTTAGAAAAATCAAAACCAAAACTGAAATTCGTTACTATTTTACACATTGATTTTGTAATGACCCTTTGACCCACTTCCCGACCATAAAAACTCACGAGGCCAACTTTTCTGGAAAGTAGACTCTCTGACGTTATCTCCAGTATGTTGTAAATTGATTATTTGAGAATTTTTTATGAAATGATATGCTCGTCTAAAACTGCCTAAAATTCTGCAGTGAATTAAACTACTAATTCGGGCAATCTAGACCCTAACGCAAGGTCAAATCTCGTAACTAATTAAACTAATGATCAAACAATCATTATAAGATTATAAACTTCCAGAAAAATCAAAGCCCTAATTTATAAACCCTAATCCATCAAGCTTAGATTACAAGAATTGAAAATTAAATAACTAGAATCAAACAAAAATTAGAAAATACCTTAACCAAGAACCCTAAAATTTTCTCTTCTTCTTCTCTTGTAAAAATCGGCCAAACAAATGAGGGGAGGGTTAGGGATTAGTTTTGTATTTATAAGCCTCCTAAGAGATCCTAGATAAAGCCTATTTAGAATTCGATTTCTAATACAACTCTTTTTTTCTTTTTTTTCTTTTTTTTTCTACTATTCGGCCGGATAGGCCTTTTTCTTTTTTTTTTGTTTTTTTTCTTTTATTTATTAATTATACAATTACTTGTATTTCCTTAAAGTTTTATAAAAACCTTAACAAATTTGACTATACCTTTTTTGCTTAAACGAAATCCACTAGACTTTTAAAAATAACTTTTAACTTTTCATTTTCAACCCAACTTTCCTAAAATAGAAATTTTACATTTTCTTAACTTACCACTAAAAATCTAAACCTATCTTAGACTACTAACATAAAAATACATATACGTAAAAATACTTACACAATTAACAGAAACGCTCGAATCTCAATAATCATTTCATTGTCACTCAAAAGTGAACGAAATAAACTTAACCAATTTTAACACCAATCCAATCTCATTGAGATGATCGCACTCAATAGATTGATTATAAATACCTCAAAAACACATATAAACCCACATAAACACATAAAATCACATAAATCATACATTGCAACAGGCACCTAAGTCAACAATAATGGTTTGACTAACCTGCTCAAGCCATGGTTGAGTCACAAAGTAAACCCCTGCCTTTAGGAAATCTGCGTCCCGAGATTTACTAGCCTGATTCATCCAGCATTTGCCGATCACAAACAACTGAGGGTACTTAGACTTCATATAATCCTCGCGTTCCCAAGTAAACTCAGGACCACGCTTAGAATTCCAACGAACCTTTACTAACGCTATCTTACTACGCTTTAAACTCTTAACTTCACGATCCATTATCTCCACAGGTTCCTCAACAAAACGAAGAGTTTTGTCAACCTTAATCTCACCTAATGGCACATGCAAACTAGCCTCCGCCAAACATTTCTTTAATTTGATCCCCCACATGAAACATTGTGCATGTACCCCACTCAATTCCTCAGGCAACCTTAATCGATAAGCTACAGGACCGATCCTTTCAAGAATCTCAAATGGTCCTACGTATCTCGGTGCTAACTTTCCCTTTTTCCCAAAACGAATTACACCTTTCCAAGGTGATACTTTCAACATCACTCGATCTCCTACTTCAAATTCCAATGGTTTGCGTCTATTATCAGCATAGCTCTTTTGATGATCTCTCGCTGCTTTGAGCTTTTCCCTTATCAACACAACTTTATTAGTCGTTTCTTGAAGACCAATGAGGGGAGAGGTCCGGTGAGAGGAAGGGGGGGGGGCGGGGGGGGGGGGGGGGGAGGCGGGCGGGAGGGACGTACAACTTGGTCAAGGGACCAATTCTCAGCCCATAAAATAGGCGACCTACACTTCCTTCCATACAAGGCTTCAAACGGAGCACATCTTATACTCGAATGATAGCTATTATTGTAAGAAAACTCAGCCAATGGTAGATGAACATCCCAGCTACCACCAAAATCAATTACACAACACTTCTCAACATATCCTCTAAGCCTTCATAGTATGCTCAACGTTGTTGTCCAATAAGGTTCAGAAATATTGTGACTCCCAACGACTAGATTACAATTTACACCAAAGCTCATGACACTGAACTCGAAGTCTTGTTCGCATAATTATTGCTACACAGACCTAATGATTTTTAAAAAACCCGAAAACCTCCCAAATAATTTCTAACATGCACTTGTCGAGGGACATTACGACTAAGACACGAGTATCGTCATATTCCGAACCGCGTCCCTAAACGCTTTTTGCATCATCTGCTCCAGCATCCGTTAGACGATCGTAAAATCGTAGCTAAGCCTCACCACTATCTCGAAATAATCGACGACAAAAACTCCATGTCGCACGACTATCTCATCAACTGTAAGCATCATTTGCACACTTCTCTTAGGGGGCATCTAGGTTCGTAATTGTACCCTCCCCGCATTACATCACAGATCTAGGTGATCTCAAAATTTAAAGAAAACATCCGATCTCTGCGCGTCAAGTCTCACTCCGACTAGGAACCACCCTAACAAATCACTTACAGAGTCACTCCCCTTCACTTTATATCGACACATCTACAATTGACAGTCAGGCAATAGCTTGCAGTGCTGATACAGTACAAGTATCCATCTACAATACCGATGAGCGATAATCCCATTCTCACCATTCAGGTATCAAGGGTCTTGTTCTTGCTCACTTAGGTGACAACAACATGTAATCACAACCTTCCGACTGCGATGCCTCCTAATTGACATGTACAACGCATCACAATGCATGTCTCTAATTTAACCATTGAACTATTCGCCAACTCTTCTCTTAACTTACAAAAACACACGAAGAGAGGCAATACATCTTCATACATTCTCTGGCCACTCAATACACTCAACACACGCAACCAAATACATAAGATCTCACATATATCATGATCCAAGCCTCCGCGGGATGTCATCTAGCACACATAGACACTCTGGTGAACAACCTGACCGTGCTATGATCTCTCTCGCGATATCATCTGAGGCTATGAAACCATTACAATCCTTAAAAAACAATCACGAGTGTTATAAGAATACACATTAATAAAGAGTTACGCGTAACAAGCGACTCTGTTAATTTATCCACTGCAGACCCTATCTCTCGGTGTCCAGTGGTACTCTAATCTACATAAACCACAAACTCATCAAAGACACATTCTCGGCACGCTGCGAGGTCCTATCTTTACATCTGCACTATCTGCTACACAATTGAAAACTCGATTGTAGCGGCGCGTGAATCTGACATTTGTCGCAACAAGATAGCATCTCACACTATAATATTAATCATGCACAGCACTCACGGAAGACGAAGCGGCTTCGAGATTCAAGAAGTTGCAACTAGCATCTTCTATACGAACTAGACGCCTCCCACTATCACTCTAGGATCAGGAATCTTGGTTGGGTTCTCCCGATTGCAATGACTTTTACGATCTAACAGTGTCATTCTACCGTTGTAATCTCAAAAGATTTAGTCGAATCATTACTAGGGTGCCTGGACCATTCATTGCCAATCCCTTAAACACTGTCAAAGGGATTTCAGCTGCTCCTGTCACTACTTATTGCATCAGCACAAACGTTCGCTGACTTACCAAAAAGGGATGGAACAAATCTACACTCATAATCACTAAACACTCCAATCCAATCTCCTCATATGATCGCATTCAGTCTCTTTCAGATCCAAAATGTGTTGAAGAGCTATTTGTGATCGGTATAGATTTACAACTCTTAGTACCATTCAGATAATGCCCTTCCTAAAAGTCTTAAGAGCAAATACAAAACCGCTCCCGCAACTCTAATCATGCGTCGTGGAAGTTACTTCTATAATGACTTTAGCTCCCTTTGATGCATAGGCCAATACCTTTGCCTCTTTGCATGAGTACTACAACTAAAATCCTTGGTTCGATGCTCACAATAAACTAAACTAATACGAAATCTACCACTCCATCCAGTTAGCGTCAAATATTGTGTGGCCATTCATCACCAAGTTATTCTTATAATGTTTAAAAAGCCTCTTCTTGATCCACACCCCATAACTACTCTGATTCGTTTGAGGTCAACGAGGTAAGAGGTTGAGCAATTTTGGAGAAATTTTCCAATAAACCATCGGTAGTAACCGGCTAATCCCAAAAATGATCGAATCTCAGAAGGAGTCGTAGGGGTCTTCCAATTCTTTACCGCTTCTATTTTGCTGGGATCCACATGTATACCATTCTGATTAACAACGTGACCAAGAAAGTGCACCTCTTGCAACCAGAACTCACACTTGGAGAACTTGGCATACAGCTGCTCCTTCTTAATAATTCCAACAACCAAACCCAAATGAACGTCATGGTCCTCCTTCGTCTGTCGAGTAGCACATCAGAATGTCCATCGATATGAATCAACGATAACAAACTTATCTAAAATCACAAGTTTACAAACTAAATTAAAAATCGGTTTCATCACTCCATAAAAACTACAGACGCATTAAGTTAGTCCCAAAAGGCCAGTAACCGATACTCAAAATGGTCCATATCTCATTCGAAACGCCGTCTTTAGGTATGATGTCTTCATAGCACTTAGCGTAGTTGGTGATAACGTGATCGAAGGTCTATCTTGGAGAAATAACACGATCTTTGTAGTTAGTCAAATAAATCATCAATTCTCGGAAGAGAATAACGATTCTTAACCGTCAACTTGTTCAACTCTCTATAATCGATACACATACGTAGCGATCCATCCTTCTCTGACAAATACCTGCGCTCCCCAGAGGAGAATGAACTAGTCCGTATGAACCCCTTGTCTTGCATAACTCTTGCAGCTGCCCACACTTCTTGCATCTCTGAAAGGCGCTAAACAATAGGGGAACTTCGCAATTGCGTCACTCCAGGAACTAGATCTATAACGAAACCTAACATCAACTTGGTCATTGCGGAGGTATTCCCACAAGTCCTTCGGGAAACACATCTTCAATAAATCACGTACTATGGGTAACAAATGCCCCACCAATCTTCAAGATTCAATCCTTCTTCACCAGCTCTTCAATACCTTGGCGATTCCTACGGTTCGCTCCCCATGAACTCTAAGGATCCTACCATCCTCCACTGGTATTATCTAACTACTAAATTCCTCATGACAATGACTATCACAGCCTTATTTTGGGACAACCAAGCCATTCCCCAGAAATGAGTGTGAGTGTGTGTGATAATTCTTGGGGGGGATTCCCCACATCAATCAAAACTGCCATGCCCCAAAGGTATTAAGTTTATGCTAAACAAAACCTTTCTATTCCTATTTGCAGTCATGGATAATCTTGTCTACTTCACTACTTTCTGAGCATCAGTACCTCTATCACCATAACCAGGATTCATAATACTAGTTTCACATTAAGCAAAGGGCGCAAGTCATTAGATATGAAACTAAAATCAGACTCCAAATCAAATAACGGTAAAATCAAAGTATCATTTCAGAAGAGAGCACGACTGTTACACATCCGTTAGGAATCCTGGACCGCCTACCATTGCATTCACATTCATGTTCTACGTCAGAAGCCCCTTCCTCTAACTTGGTTTCCATTGACTCCGATTGTATACGACTTGCCCTCTAAAGCCATTATTTCCCGCTTGCCCAGGTTACTCGATTCATCTTGGGGACCATTTGCGGAAATGATTCTGGGCTTCCATACTCTTACACACCTCTGGATTATACTCATTACTAACAGCCATTCACCGGAGCCAACTTGCCTACTGCACCGCACAGTCCTTAGCGAAACGAACCCAGTCTCTACAGTATAAAGCACAATCTGCACATCCATTTTTCTGGGCGATGAGTCAATCACTTGGAACAAAAACCTGGATAATACTCCAACAACTCTTTGTTTCGTAGTGGAGGCCGTTGCCACAAAACCCTTCCCCACCTGTGCCTTCTTGTTGATCTTTCCCAAGATCCTCCCTGTCTTGCTAGACTCTTCCACTCCCTTTCTCTTATCACTACCCTTAGTCAAAGTACCATACAACTACTGCCTCAATCAGTTAGTATTCCAGCCCATAATAATGCCATTCAAGAATGGAAGTTGGTTGGGTTGCTCGAAGCATTCCTCTAATCTCAGGAGCCAGTCCTGCATGTACCAAAAGGTTACCTCTTACTACTAGATATGTTCACTCCCGAGAGTAAATAAGTGTGGGACCAACTATGGCCAACTCATGTACCTATCTATATAGGGCAACATGAATTAGCCCCCAACATCTTGAGATTCCAAAACTATTCTTCCCAATTCTCCATGTTCAATTACTTGGCAGAAATTCTTCAACCAACAATGCCTTAAAATGGGTCCATGCCATACCATTTGTAGCCACACGTCCCTCATTGCTTGGACTGATATGTATTTCCACCAAGCCAAAGCTTTGTTCCAACAATAAACTAGCCGCATACCTTTACCATTTTTTTCTCCAAGCCACATACAAAATTATCTATCATATTATTTCCATCTATCTCGATCCAATTGAGATAAGGCGCTATCGCACCTCCTATTTACCCTATCATACTCCTTGGGAAACCAGATTGGAAGCCCTGAAAGTGATTCCAATGTTCCTCAACATAGTTCCATTTTCCACCACCATCATATACCTCCACTTATAATACCGTTATTAGCATTGTTCTCACCATGTTAGTCCCTTGAGTGACAATCATATCAAGAGGAATGAATGGTTTGCAATTGATGTGCGATAATACAGCAATGTCAGGGTTCTATGTTGTTTGTTGTTATCGTTTTGCCACTTATTCGACGTGATGGAGCCTTTTTCTATAAGCATATAAAATTTATATACATTAAGACCATAAAATAAGATCAAGATCGAATCATACTTTCTAATAACCATTAAACTACATGCAACTCATCAACAATAATCTATGTAATCATACTTGCCAAGTCCACCTAGTGATTGTGGCGCATGTATAATTATGTTGAGCCACCATAATTAAGAGCCGCCCTTATCCATAGTTGTACTATCCTCCTATGAAGACACTTCATATATAACACACCATATAAGCACCTTAAAAAAGTGAAACCAACACATAACACAAAGGAATAATCCTAATATATCACTTATTATTTATTAATTACTGTATCTCAAGAATCTAAACATCGAAAAAAACATTGCCTACATTGGCTCCTAACGTTCGAAAGAAAGAAAAATAAGCAAAACAATCAATCACTTAGAACACCAAATGGAAAGTAACGAGACGGAAGCGGTCCATAGATCCAGCTTGATTGTCTTTTTCCCACACAGGTTTTACTACTGCGTGGACTCCAGGTCTGAGTCCACTTCAGTCCTCTCCATGCTCCTACGTTCTCCTTATCTTCTACCAACCATCCATTCATGTTACGGTTACCGACTTTGGCTGAGGTAAGTCGATGTGGTGCAAACTCATTCATAGGATTTCCTTGTTGAAGTTGTGGGTGATCCACAAATCCATACAGGTCATGTCTTCTAGGTTGTTCCACCGGCTCTTCTTCAGACGTTTCATAACCTTGAAATTTTCCAGGAACTCTGGTGATAGTGCCATCCTTGGCAATTATCTTTGTTTTGATTTCCTCAACCCGTTGTCCATCAACTTCCTTCAAGGTCATCTTCTCTTCGCCGCTACACGTCCACATAGCAACTAGAATTCAGGATCTTTGCGGTTACCCCCCTGCATTTCTATAATCTTTTACATCTGCATGCGAAAGCAACTGAATTATGGTACTTTTTACAAATAGGGGGAGACATACTATAATAGACAACAAAACATAGACTATATCAGGATACGGAACATAAAATAGCAAAGAACAACTCAAACTTATATATATTATTATAGTATAATGGTACTCTTATGAAACGTAGGAAAAATAACATAGTAGGTATAAAACTTACACATAAGCCCGTTAAATGTCATCTATATGAGGACCCTTAAAGCTAAAGTCTGGCTTCAACCACCTAGTTTCTCTATAAAACCAAGTCTCTGATAACCAATCTTTCACAGAACCCCTTCCGCCAAGGCCGAAACGCAAGGCGTAAACAAGAAGGGATATCATCACAAACATGGTGTCTATATAGAGAATACAAAAAAGAAAAACAAAGTAAAGCAAAGACACAAATGTCAGCATAACAAACCACAAAAACCTAATGGTATCTTTATTAATAGATAAAGAGTACTCGACAATAAATGACATGCAAACAGAAATACTAATAAACCAAACAATTCCATGCTAACACATTTATTTCCAAACAGAAAAGCGAAAAATAAACTCAAATATCGAACTCCCAATATAATCCTAAGCGGTCATTCTACCACTAATCTCTATAGCTTTAATATCCTCATGGAACCTCACCTGAAAATAGATGCTTAACAACGTCCAACACAAGTTGCTTGGGTGAGAGTCATAGGCTTTTAAAGACAACACAAATCCAATCCTTAAAAAAAACAAAACATTTTCTGCGATTAACAATAACATAACAAGGCAAACATTAAGCGAAGCTATCCTGACATAGGCTAATCAAAACAACTCATAATCAATCAAACAACTACGAAAACTGCCCACAAATCCACAAACAAAGCTTGGGGTAATCCATTACCCTCGATCGGAATCCATACATAAAGGGATTATTATTTTAACCCTCCAGTTAGATTTGAATGATTATAGTCCTACCACTCCACTAGGAATCACACATAAAATGATCTATTTCAATCCTCTAATTAGATTTGGAATAGGTAGAAGCACTACCCTCTAACCGGAATCACACAGCACATCACAACAACATTAAGCATATCACCTATAATAACCACATAAACGTTCATGCTCACGTAAAAACCACAATAAACCGCACGCGATTAAACACATCCAAAACATCTTTGCATCATTTCCATCCCAATGTAAAACATTAAAAGTGGGACTATGAAACTCACCTGATGCTCAGCTTCCCAAAAGAATCCAACAAAAGCTTTACAAACACTTCACAGATAATCTAAAAAATTAAGCACACAATAAGCTACCATCAATTAGGCATTCAACCCAATATGATGTAACCTCAACTATGATGGATATATAAGCTATCTACCATAATTCTATACTTGATTTAAACATTTTCCAACTCCTACATATGCCATTTACACTTCACTACTACAGTTTATATTTTCTGTTTTTGAGCAGAATTTTATACTCACTTACACGTCCTAAACGTACCACTTAAACACTTCCATAATTCAAACCAAAATTCACCATGCTACATATATGTCCTATGAACCTCTCATAGCTCTCACAAAGCCATTACCCTTTTACAAATACCCTTTAGAAATTCATTAATCCAAAGTGACCAGAATTCGTCCACAATCTGACACCCTAAAAGTATGGCACTAGCTGACCACTTTAGACCTCCTTACATACTTAGAAAAAATTCAGGGGTCACACACAATATATAAACTAACTTCCACGTTATTTTTAGCCTCTAACTAGATGTCTAAGTATTGTTAGAAAAATCAAAACCAAAACTGAAATTCGTTACTACTTTACACACTGATTTTGTAACGACCTTTTGACCCACTTCCCACCATAAAAACTCACGAGGCCAACTTTTCTGGAAAGTAGACTCTCTGAGGTTATCTCCAGTATATTGTAAATTGTTTATTTGATAATTTATGATTGAGTTATGACCGTTACAAAACTGCCTAACTTTCTATAGTGAATTAAACAATTAATTCGGGCGATCTAAACCCTAACCGACTAACCCAATCATGACAACAATCAAAAGAATGATCAAACATGATCTATACATCATAAACTTTCAGAAACATAAAACCCTAATCCAAACCCTAGCCAAAAATTACATGTTTAAAACCCTAATCCATCATGCTAGATTACATTAATTAAAATAAAGACTAGAATTAAACAAGGATTAGAAAATACCTTAGCAAAGAAACCCTAAGTTTTTTTTTCTCTTTTGGTTTTGCCGATTACACATATGGGGGGGGGGGGGCTTAGGGATTTGTTGTTTATGTATTATTGGCTACCTAAAAAAAAAAAAAAAAAGAAGTTTTTAAGATTAACTATAACTAGGTTATTAGATTAGGACTCAAACTTGTTTCTTTTCCTTTTTTTTCTTTTCTAATTTTCGGCCGAATATGGCCTTTTTTTTTATTAATTACATTATTACTTATATTTCCTTAAGTTTTTATAAAAATCTTTACTTATTTGACTATACCTTTTTGCATAAACGCAACTTACTAAATTTAACTTTTCATTTTCAACCTAACTTTCCTAAAATAGAAATTTTACATTTTTCTTAACTTACCACTTAAAATCTAAGCCTATCTTAGACTACTAACACAAAAATACATATACGTACAAATACTTACACATTTAACACAGAAACGCTCAAATCTCGATAATCATTTCCTTGTCACTCAAAAGTAAACGAAATGAACTTAACCAACTTCACCGCCATTCCAATCTCATTGAGATGATCGCACTCAATAGATTGATTACCAATACCTCATAAACACATATAAACACACATAAACAGCATAAATTCACATAATCATACATTGCAACAGGCACCTAAGTCAACACTAATGGTTTAACTAACCTGCTTAAGCCATGGTTGTCACAGTATCCCCTCCTTTAGGAAATCTCGTCCTGAAATTTAACTAGCCGATTCATCAGCTCGAACGACAAGCAACTGAGGATACTTAGACTTTATATAATCCTCACGTTTCCAAGTAAACTCAGGACCACGCTTAGAATTCCAGCGAACCTTTACCAATGCTATCTTACTACGCTTTGAACTTTTAACTTCACGATCCCTTATCTCTACAGGTTCCTCAACAAAACGAAGAGTTTTGTCAATCTTTGTATCATCTAATGGCACATGCAAACTAGCATCAGCTAAACATTTCAAGTTTGACACATGAAAAGGCATCAGTACTCCACTTAATTCCTCAAAGCACCCTTAACGATAAGCACAAGATCCGATTGTTCAATAAATCTCAAATGTCCTACGTACGTGGTGCTAACCTTCCTTTTTAACCAAAACGAATTACACCTTTCCATGGTGATACTTTCAACATCACTCGATCTCCTACTTCGAATTCCAATGGTTTGCGTCTATTGTCAGCATAGCTCTTTTGACGATCTCTCGCTGCCTTGAGCTTCTCCTTTATCAACACAACTTTATCAG
The DNA here is from genome assembly GCA_026074375.1 of Tanacetum coccineum. Classification (NCBI taxonomy): domain Eukaryota; kingdom Viridiplantae; phylum Streptophyta; class Magnoliopsida; order Asterales; family Asteraceae; genus Tanacetum; species Tanacetum coccineum. Next base: position 15,569 of record BQNB010018455.1, on the reverse strand, counting down.
TCGTTTCTTGAATCAATTCAGGTCCAATCAAACTACTTTCTCCAATCTCAGCCCATAAAACAGGCGACCTACACTTCCTTCCGTACAAGGCTTCAAACGGAGCACATCTTATACTCGAATGATAGCTATTATTGTAAGAAAACTCAGCCAATGGTAGATGAACATCCCAGCTACCACCAAAATCAATTACACATGCCCTCAACATATCCTCTAAGGTCTGAATCGTACGCTCACTTTGTCCATCCGTTTGGGGATGATAAGCCGTACTCATATCCAACCTCGTCCCTAATGCTTTTTGCACAGTCTGCCAGCAACGCGACGTAAATCGTCCATCTCTATCCGAAATAATCGACACAGGAACTCCATGTCTCGCGACTATTTCATCGACGTAGATCTTTGCCAATTTCTCAGTACTATAAGTCTTCTCTTATAGCAGGAAATTACTGACTTCGTCATCTATCAACTATGCACCCAAATCGTGTCATGCCCCACTTTTTTGACCTAGCAACTTAGTGATAAAATCCATATTGATCTTATCCCACTTCCAATCAGGTATCACAGGTTTTTTGCAGTAATTCAAACCTTTAATATTCATAGTCCTTTACCTTTGAACATGTCAAACACTTTACTAACATAAGTAGCAATTCTCGGTCTTCATTCCCGCCACTAATACAAAATCTCGAAGATCATAGTACAACTTATCACCCCCCCCCCCCCCCCACCCCCCGCCCCCTCCCCCCCCCCCACCCCCCCCGGCCCCCCCCCCCCCCCCCCCCGCCCCCCCCCCCCCCCCCCCCCCCCCCCCCCCCCCCTCCTGTGCATAGAGTACTTAGACTTGTGAGCTTCGTCCATGATCATCGTTCTCATACCTCCTACTAATGGAACCCATATACGGTCCATGAAATACAAACTCTCGCCCTCTTTCTTCTCCATCTGTTGATTTAACCCATACAGATTTTCCATAAGTATATTCTCTTGCTTAAGCGCCTCACTCTGGGCTGCTTGTATCTTTTCTCTCATTCCAATCTGGATAGTCACTGCCATAGCCCTTACACGTCTAGGTTTCAGCCGCTCCTTCCTACTTAATGCATCAGCCACTACGTTCGCCTTACCAGGGTGGTAACGAATTTCGCACTCATAATCACTAAACAACTCAATCCATCTCCTCTGACGCATATTCAGCTCTTTCTGATCGAAAATGTGTTGAAGGCTTTTGTGATCCGTATAGATAACACTCTTAGTACCATACAGATAATGCCTCCAAGTCTTAAGAGCAAATACAACCGCTCCCAACTCTAAATCATGCGTCGTATAGTTCTTCTCATGGGTTTTCAGCTGCCTCGATGCATAAGCAATCACTTTGCCTCTTTGCATGAGTACACAACCTAATCCTTGGTTCGATGCATCACAATAAACCACGAAATCTTCCACTCCATCAGGTAGCGTCAATATTGGTGCATCACACAAGTTATTCTTTAAAGTTTGAAATGCCTCTTCTTGCTCCACACCCCACACATACTTCTGATTCTTCTGAGTTAACGAGGTAAGAGGTTTAGCAATTTTGGAAAAATTTGCAATAAACCGTCGGTAATAACCGGCTAATCCCAAAAATGATCGAATCTCAGAAGGTGTCGTAGGGGTCTTCTAATTCTTTACTGCTTCTATTTTACTGGGATCCACATGTATACCATTCTGATTGACAACGTGTCTAAGAAAGTGCACCTCTTGCAACCAACTCCAACACTTGGAGAACTTGGCATACAGCTTCTCCCTTCCTTAACCATTCCACACTAAACCCAAATGAACATCAAGGTCTTCCTTCGTCTTTGAGTAGATTTAAGATGTCACGATGAATACAATTAACGAACTTATCTAATACGTTACAAACCTGTTCATCAGATCCATAAAAACACAGGTGCATTGTTATGGCCCAAAAGGCATAGCTGTAATCTCAAAATGTCCGTATCTCGACTGAACCTGTCTTAGGTAATATCGATTCATGCATGCGTAATTGATAGATAACCTGAACAAAGGTCAAATCTTGGAGAAAAATCGTGATCTCTGTATTGGTCAACAAATCATCAATCTTGGAGAGGATATCGATTCGTAACCGTCAACTTATCAGCTCTTCCCCCTTATAATCGATACACATACATAGCGAACCATCCTTCTTCTAGACAAATAACAATGGCGCTCCCCATGGAGAATGACTAGGTCGTATGAAACCCTTGTCTTGCAATTCTTGCAGCTGCCTAGACAATTCTTGCATCTCTGAAGGCGCTAAACGATATGGAGACTTCGTAATTGGCGTCGCTCCAGGAACTAGATCTATGCGAAACTCCACTTGTCGTTGCAGAGGCAATCCTGACAAGTCTTCTGGAAACACATCTTCAAATTCACATATCACAGATATATCACTCAACTTCGGTTCATCCTTCCTTGCACTCTTCAATACTTTGGTGATTCCTACAGCGCGTTCTCCATGTACCCTAAGGATCCTACCATCTTCCACTGGTATTTCTACTACTTTCTCATGACATACTATCACAGCCTTATGTTGGGATAACCAATCCATTCCCACAATCACATCAAAGCTTCCATGACCTAAAGGTATCAAGTTTATGCTAAACAGGGAACCTCCTAGTTCTAGTTTGCAGTCACGATAATCTGTCCACTTCTACTTTCTTACTATCACTAATTTACACATAACCAGGGTTCACAATACTAGGTCTCACAATTTAAGTAGGGGCGAAATTCAGTAATATGAAACTAAATCGGCTCCAAATCAAATATATGGTAACAATGATCATTCAGGAGAAGAACAACCCTTACAACTTAGATCCTGGACAGCCTCCGTGCATTCACATTTACGTTGTAAGCTCTTCCTCTAACTTGGTTTCCATTGCTTCGGTTATTTCGGCTGCCCTCCGAAGCCAATTGATTTCCAGCTTGCCCCGGTGCTCGATTCATCTTGAGACAAGTGTTGCGAAAATGATCTGGACTACCACACTTATAGCCCACTCTCGGATTGTTACTCATTCTAACAACATTCACAGGAGTCACTTGTATAATTGGTGCCCGACAATTTATGGCATAATGGCTTGGTTTTTGAAAGTTATAACACACATTGTAGGGCCCGTTTACTGGGTGATGCGTATTACACTTGCTACACTTGGGATTTGAGTTAGCGACTTCATTTCTAGGAGGAGCTGTCGCCACAAACCCTGTGCCCACTTTTGCCTTCTTGTTGTCTTTCCATGATCCTCCTAACTTTCCAGACTCTTCCACTATTTTACTCTTTTCATTACCCTTTGTCAAGGTACCACAGCTGACTGCTTCGTCAGTAAGTATTCCAGCCCTCAGTATTGCATTCTGAATAGTAGTTGGTTGGGTTGCTCGAAGCATTCCTCTTATCTCAGGAGCCAGTCCGGCTATGTACCTCTTAATACGAGATGACTCAGGTGTAACTAAGTGTGGGACCAACTTGGCCAACTCATGAAACCTATCAGTGTAGGCAGCATGATTAGCTCCCACCATCTTGTGATTCCAAAACTCATTCTCTAATTTCTCCATTTCATTACTTGGGCAGAATTCTTCAACCATCAATGCCTTAAAATCGTTCCATGTCATGGCCATTGCAGCCTCACGTCCTCTTGCTTGGACTTGAGTGTTCCACCAAGTTAAAGCTTTGTTCACCAATGAACTAGCCGCATACCTCACCTTTTGATTCTCCGCACAACTGCTATTATCAATCACATTTTCCATCTTCTCGATCCAACGAGTAAGCACTATCGCACCTCCTTTCCCATCATACTCCTTGGGATTACAAGATTGGAATGCCTTGAAAGTGCATCCGTTGTTCCCACCATTTCCATTTCCACCACCACCATTTCCTCCATTACCGTTATTAGCATTGTTCACGTTGTTAGTCACTTGAGTGACAATCTGAGGAAGAATGGTTTGCAATTGCTGCGCGATAATAGCAGCAATGTCAGGGTTCTCGTTGTTGTTGTTATCATTGTTGCCGCTTCGACGTGATGGAGCCATTTTCTATAAGATATAAAATTTATATACAATAGACGATATAATAGGGATCATGATCTTATCGTACTTCTTATTAACCATATACATACATGCAACGCATCAACAATAATCCATGTAATCATACTTGCAAGTCTACCTAAGTTGCGGCGCATGTATAATTATGTTGGCCACCATAATTATAGATGCCCCCTTTCACAGTTGTACTCCCTCCTATGAAGACACTTCATAAAATAAACACACCATATAGCACCTTTTAAAAAAATGAAACCAACAATTAACACAAGGAATAATTCTAATAATCACTTTTATTATTAATACTCAGAATCCAAACATCTAAAATAACATTCCTAACATGACTCCAAATGTTGAAAGAAAGAAAAACAAGCTAAAACATATCAATTACTTAGAACAATATGGGCAGTTACGAGACGTGCGGTCATGATCAACTTTAGTTGTCTTCTTCCACACAGGTTTACTACTTGCGGTGGACTCAAGGTCCGAGTCCACTTCATTCCTCTCAACTTCTTCCTCATCTTCTATCAGCCATCCATTCATGGGATTTCCTTGTTGAAGTTGTGGGTGATTCACAAATCCATACAGGTCATGTCTTATAGGTTGTTCCATTGGCTCTTCTTCAGACGTTTCATAACCTTGAAATTTTCCAGGAACTCTGGTGATAGTGCCATCCTTGGCAATTATCTTTGTTTCAATTTCCTCAACCGTTTGTCCATCAACTTCCTTCAAGGTCATCTTCTCTTTGACTCTACACGGCCACATGGCAATAGGAATTCGGATCTTGCGGTTACACCGCTTGCTATTCTTAATCCTTTTACACCCAGTTGCGAAAGCAACTGAATCATGGTACTTTCTACGAATAGGGGGAGACATACTATAATAGACCACAAAACATAGACTATATCAGGATACGGATCTCAAAATAACAAAGAAAAACTCAACTTATATATATAGTATATAGTATAATGTACTTTATGAAACTTAGGGAAAATAAGCATAATAGGTATATACTTACACATAAGCCCTAAATGCATCTATATGAGGGACCCTTAAGCTATAGTCTAGGCTCAACCACCTAGTTCTCTATAACCATAGGCTCTGATACCAATCTGTCACACCCCGCCAAGGCGGAAACACGAGGCGTAACGTCATGGATATCATCACAACACAATGGTGTCAACAATAGAGAAACACTAAAATGCATAACTAAGTCATAAAGACACAATGTGTCATGACAATATCGAAAACCAAATGAACGACATCTTGTATTAATGAAAAAGGGTTTCACCAATACAAGGACAATACTTCATGAACCTAATAAAATCAAATAACATTCAACAAAATCCAGGCGATAAACATAAACAAACTCAGGAGCGAACTCCAATGCAATCCTAGCGGTCACTCTAGCCACTTCTCTTAACCTCAATATTCTCACGAAGCTCACCTGAAAATGATGCTTAAAAACGTCAACACAATGGTTGGTGAGAGTCATAGGGTTAAGACACATAACAAAATCTTACAAAACAATTGCTGCGATTAGTAAAACAATCCAAAACAACACACATGACACCACAGTCTACTGGTCTATCATTCCATACTCACAATAGGGTCATGGGTAGCTCACTACCCTCCGATCAGAACACAAAGTCAGTAGGTATTATTTTAACCCTTCAGTTGGATTTGTTTGTGGTAAGCACCACTCTCAACCGAACTAACATACTTCACAACAACAATAATAATAAAAATTCCAATTGATCACCAAGCCATGGAGCATACCACATAAACGACTCCAATTGATCACAAAGCCATGGAGCATACCACATAACATAAAAACACATAATCACAGCAACTAAAACATTTAAACTCATAGCATCATTTTCACCCCAAGAAAACATAAAAAAGGGCTATAAAACTCACCTGATGCTTAGCTTCTCAAAAGAATCCAATAAAAGCTTCACAAACACTTCACGGATAGTCTAAACAATTAAGCACACAATAAGCTACCATCAATTAGGCATTCAACCCAATATGATGTAACCTCAACTATGATGGATATCTAAGCTATCTACCATAATTCTATACTTGATTTAAACCTTTTCCAACTCCTACATATGCCATTTACACTTCACTGCTACACTTTATATTTTCTGGTTTTGAGCAGAATTTTATACTCACTTACGCGTCCTAAACGTACCACTTAAACACTTCCACAATTCAAACCAAAATTCACCATGCTACATATATGTCCTATGAACCTCTCATAGCTCTCCCAAAGCCATTACCCTTTTACAAATACCCTTTAGAAATTCATTAATCCAAAGTGTCCAGAATTCGTCCAGAATCTGACCCCCTAAAAGTATGACGTTAGATAACCAACTTAAACTTCATAACCTACTTAGCAAAAATTCAGGGGTCACACACAATATATAAACTAACTTCCACGTGATTTAGAGCCTCTAACTAGATGTCTAAGTATTTTTAGAAAAATCAAAACCAAAACTGAAATTCGTCACTGTTTTACACACTGATTTTGTAACGACCTTTTGACCTACTTCCCGACCATAAAAACTCACGAGGCCAACTTTTCTGGAAAGTAGACTCTCTGAGGTTATCTCCAGTATGTTGTAATTTGTTTATTTGAATTTTTATGAATGAGTTATGCTCGTTACAAAACTGCCTAACTTTCTGCAGTGAATTAAACAACTAATTCGGGCGATCTAGACCCTAACGCATGATCAAATCTTGTAACCAATTAAACTAATGATTAAACAATCATTATAACATTATAAACTTCCAGAAAAATCAAAGCCCTAATTTATAAACCCTAATCCATCATACTTAGATTACATTAATTGAAAATTAAATAACTAGAACTAAACAAGGATTAGAAAATACCTTAACCAAGAACCCTAAAATTCTCTTCTTTTTCTTATCTTGTAAAAATCGGCCAACTTCAATAGGGGTTTAGGGTTTTTATTTTTTTTGTATTTATAGGCTCTAAGGTAATCCTAGATAAAGCCTAGTTAGTGTTTGATTTCTAATACAACTCTATTTTTTTATTTATTTTTTTTTCTTTTAAAATTTGTATATTACTATTCATCTATAAAAAAAATTATTAGTTAATTAATTACATTCATACCTTAAGTTTTATAAAAACCTAAGCTAATTAGGTAAACCATTTTGCTTATAAACTACTTTCTAAAAATAACTTTTCATTTTCAAATTCACTTTCTAAAAATAGAAAGTCTTCCAAAAACTCCCAAAAAAATACTTTTCATTTCCACCAAAATTCATTTTCTAAAAATAGAAAGTATTCCAAAAACTCTCATATTTTAACAACGCATTTCTTTCCCCAAATACACACTTCCGATTTTAATCAATCACCTAGACATCCTACATATTACCAAAACAATTCCTCCTCAAAATCCCAATCAAATTTCCATCATTATCACTATAAGTGATTAAAAATGAAATTCTCCATCAAATAACACTTTTCTCTTAACATAACCGTCTAAATCTAAACTTAGTCTTAAATTACAACACAAAAATATGTATACATATAATTACTTACACAATTACCAGCGCGAAACCGCTTCAATCACCGAAATCATTTCCTTGTCACCAATAGTGAACGAAATGAACTTCACAAAATTCAACACAAATCCAATCCCTATTGAACGATTCCACGCTCAATGGATTGATTATCCAATCTCACATATCCCACACAAACACATATAAACACGTATAAACACATAACCATACATTGCAACAGATACATTTAGGTCAACACTACGGTTTGACCAACCTGCTCAAGTCATGGTTGTCACAGTATCCCCACCTTGAGAAAATCTCGTCCTGAGATTTAACTACTCGAGGCATTAGCACTATCGACAAACAACGGAGGACACTTAGACCTCATTTGATCCTTGCGTTCCTAAGTAAGCTCAGGACCACGCTTCGAATCCCAACGAACTTTTACTAATGCTATCATACTACGCTTTTACTCATGACCTCTCGGTCCACAACATCATCGGTTCCTTGACAAAATAAAGAGTCTTGTCAACCTTAACCTCGACTAACTTCCAAAATCCGAATCCAACTGCTAATGACTTTGCTTACCCCCACAAGGGTGCAATTAGCAACACAACAACCCCAAACAAAAAGAAGCATCCCACTACATGTACCTCGCTCGTCATCGAGAAAACTTATCAAAACCCTTAAGTTATTGTAACAACGTGTTTTATATCTTAACCTCGCACATACTCATCAAACAAAACTTCTTGATAAGATTTAAAAAAATAAGATGTTACAAAGCTCAACGTATCTAAAGAATCCACGCAAATTCAGGTTTACTCAAACTGTTAGCACCTCCCAATCCAATTTTCTGATAATCAGCTCATAAGATAAAAATTCTCAACCGAACTGTAGGCCCAATATATCCAAAGATCTCAAATGTTCATACATAACTCGGTTCTACCTTGTCTTTCTTTCCAAACGTACTACACCTCTCCAAGGTGAGACCTTCAACCACCCATAACCTATCAGTAATTAAATTCAAAATTTCCCACTAATACCAATGCAAACACTTTCGACAATTTGGCTGCCTCAAGCCTTTCTTGTATTACCACTATCCTTGTTGGGTTGATTTCTGGACCAACTTCGAATCCATTCAAACACATCTCTCTCCAGTAACGCCCATTAAAATGGTAACCTACATACCTTTCCATACCATGCTTAATGAAGCACATACATAACTCGAATATAGACCCCACCTTTGGAAAAAAAAACTCATCCTCACGAAAGTGAGTATTTTCAATTACCTCCTAAAATCTACATACTTGTCCTAAGCATAGTAGGAATGGGGGTGGACTTAGTCAATCTATTGACGTACACCAAAATCGCATGTACCACAACTCACACTTCGTAAACTTGACAACGATATCCATAGTATCGTTACCCACTTCTACTCGGGTAACTTCAGGTGTTTAGGCAACATCCTGAAGACCCTTTGATACCAACTTCCATTTTCCGCACACGCCAAATTACTTACTACCTGCACCTAGCATATCCTTCTTCATCACCATCGATTATTAACCTTAAAACCCACAACATCGTACGCTCAGGATGGATCAATGCTTTGTCGTATAGCCTCTTCCAAAAGCCAATGTCCTTACATCTCTCTCAATGGAGGTCCGAACCTAGTCTAACCAATATGAACCACTACTCTATATTCTTGACACCTTCGTTGTCCAAGCACACAACATCTTATGTTGACGTGTTCTATGCTTAGAGACATTAATATCTTATGCCACCAACATCCTTTTCTCAAACCTAGATCGGATCATCGTACATCTATCTCGAACTCATTCTTGGCTTCACTCCTTCTTCCTACATCCACGGTACAACATCTACATTTGCCTTTCTCAGATGTACTTGCCTGAAATCAACTCACAAAATAACATCCATCCACATCTTTGCCTCATGTTTACCTTCGATTGAAAGTGTGTGGAGAACTATTCATGTAACTGAGTATCGAGATTACCTCAGTGTGTCTCGTTCACTTATAGATACCTCTAGCATTATAAGCAAAACCTACCACGTTAGCATTGCAATCCTTCACTAAGAACCTTCAGGTTGTCACAGAGCGTATAAGCAATCACCTTCTCCCTTTTCCAAGCATGCTTCCAAATCCTTGCTTCGCGCGTCATAAATGATACTATGAACAATTGTCTGTTCCTTACGGAAATGCCAAGATACGGCTCATTAACCCATTGGATATCCTATCCACATCTAGATAGCTTCCTCTTTGCTCCGCTTCCACGTTGTTGGAAAACTTCACGTACATCTTCTCTTCCTTCAGTGACTCCACGATCATCTTCACGTGCGACTCGTACTCCTCCTTAGACTTCGGGTCGGTTTAAAAATACGTCTAGTATATATCATTAAACTAGCTTGTCTATATACGGCCATGCACACCCGTCTCATTAACTCCATGAAAACCACTGGTGCATTGGTTAACCCAAAATGCATAGCCGTAAACTTCAACGTGTCCATTACGCATCCTAAAAACAATCTTAGCTACGTCATCCCTGTGCACCCTCCATTGGTGACATCAATATACGAAGTGTTCTACTCTCACTCTTCTCGAGATAATCTATGCACATTATAAACTACCTACCTTTTTTCCTACCCAGCAATACAGACGCTTCCCACAACAAGTTACCATTCGAACCAACCCTCACCTTGCAACTCCTACAATCATCCAGACCTCTTGCCTTTCTAAAGACGTCAAACGACACGAGCCTTTGCAAATCGGCATCGCTCTTTGTACTAATTCCATACGAAATCCTATTCTACGACGAGGTGTTGGGAGTGGGGGGGGGTGTTTAAAACCTACTAATTCCTTAGGAACACTTTAGAGGGCTCACATACTACAAAGATATTACATAATCTCAACTCATCTTCCTTGGTACTCTTACGAGACCTCGTATCCTCTTTAGTTTGTTTTCTCCACGAACCTTAAGCACTCTCCAAATTACCAAGGCATTTTAACTACCTTCTCGTGGCATACCATCTCAGCCTTATGTCTTAACAACCAATTCTCTCCTACGACTACATTAACACTCTCATAACTAAGAGTACAAATCAAAAGTAAAACAAGAACTCTCTAATTCCAACTTGGAATCGCGAATAATACCATTCGCTTCGCTACTATTCATCGCACCACCCCGAAGATTACTCCCTAACATCAACTCTAGCAAAAACAAAAAACCACGCCATGGAGGAAATTTCAACTCACATGCACCAATTGGTATGGACCCAAAAATCACCGATTCCCCAAAAAGAAAAAAAAATCAACCGAATGTAACGTGCGACAGAAGAACGAACCTCCGGACCTAACAAACTCATCAACGATTTCTAGAAACACACCCAAACTAATAATACCACGGTACCACGACCATTAATTAAAAAAGATCAAGAACCTTGTACCAAAACCAATTTTTTACCCAAGGAAAACTTTCCCTCATTAACTCTTATACCAATCATTTTAAAACAATAGAAATCACCTTATAATAATGCAAATAAATTTTAATTAAAAATAAATTTACATAAAATTTTCATAACTTATTTTATTAATGGTTTTCATAAAAGAAATCAAAAGATGATTAAAAATGTGTTGCATTGTTAATTATAAAATTTATTTTTTAAAGAAGTTTTTAACACCTAAACAATATGGATCGACTACAACAAACCTTATAAAACTAATATTTTACTGTCAAATGGAATTTAATGACTCACAACAAAAAAAAACACATGATAGCAAAATAGACCTCCCGAAAATACTTAGATATCACATACAGAATAATAATTTTACTTGAAAACGACACGACAAGAACTCTTGCAAACCAAACAAACCATAAGGACTCATCCTACCAACCATCTTAGAACCAAACCAAGAAAAGTACGCACCTTTAAGACACAGGAAAACAATCAAAACGCCAAACGTAGAACATAGACCTAGTCTAAGATAAAAACCCTAGAATACAAACACGAGCGTTGGAATATCTCAACGAACAACGAAGCTACGAACCAACTTAAGAATCAACAACGACAAATACCAACAGGATCCGATGTATCCGCAAACGATAGATGAAAGGGAACCTTACCAACTACGCTAGACCCAACTAATATAATCGCCCGAGTCGGTTAAGAGAGGAATTCTCTAACCACACAGCCATCCTCAACATGATCTCACATCACAACTACACTACCAACCTACACACTATCCAGACTTAACATCCATCAATAATACATACAAGCAACAAATGATCCAATGCAATCAAAGTCACAAGTCCCACTGTGTGTTTGCCTATATAAATATGTCCGCGACCATAATTATAATTAGCTCCTTTTTCACACGTGTACTTACTTTCCAAGACACACATCTCAATGATAACACACATCTACACATAGCACTTAATAATAATCCCAAGTAATAACTCAAAAACTGATATAATCCAACTAACGAACCATAAAATCCCAATCGACTAAACGAAACAGAAGTCACATTGTGACCCAAAATATAAAAGCAATCATCGATTATAGCAATGCATCGAGGTAGAAAATGAAATAAACTTATGTTGTGACTCGCTTCGGTTTGACTTTTTTTCTCTCAAAAGTCACCCAACTCTCCGGCGGGTCCAGGTTGGTAAACAATCTCCACGTATAATCTCGCTAGGGGTAGGGGAAGACATGACTAAACAATAAAAAAGGGGTAATAATATTAGATCCCCAAATGAAAAATATATATTCAATTATATAGTAGTAATTCAAAATAGAAAAAAAAAATTCAAAGCTTTTAGGTAGCGGGAACATACGGTATATACGTACACAAACACTTATGCCCTAAAATGCAACTATATGAGGGACCCTTAAGCTTCCTAGGATCAACCACCTATATCCTCTATAACCAAAGACTCTGATACCGATCTTCACACCCCGCCATGCTGAAACGCGAAGGCTAAACAAGAATGACTATCATCACAACACGTGGTGTCCTATATAGAAATACTAAAATGAAACTTAAGTACAGCAAGAGACACAAAGTGTCATAACAATACCCAAAACCTAATGGTGTCTTTATTAATGAGAAAGAGGTCTCGTCAATAAATGACATGCAAAACATAATCCAAACAATTCATGCAAACGCATTTATTCAAACAGAAAACATAAATAAACTCCAAGAGCGAACTCCAATGTAATCCTAGCGGTCATTCTAGCCACTTCTCTTAGCTTTAATATCCTCATGAACCTCACTTGAAAATGATGCTTAAAAACAACCAACCCAATGGTTTGGTGAAAGTTTATAGGAGTTAAGTAACCATAACAAAATCTTACAAAACATTTGATGCGAAGTGAAAACAATCCAAAACTACACACATGACACCACAGTCCAACCGATCTATCATTTCATACTCATAATAAGGTCATGGGTAGCTCGCTACCCTCCGATCGGAACACAAAGTCAGTAGGTATTATTTCAACCCTTCAGTTGGATTTGTTTGTGGTAAGCACCACTCTCAACCGAACTAACGTACTTTACAACAACAACAATAATAATAATAACTCCCAATTTGATCACAGCATGGAGCATTAAAAACCACATAAACGACTCTAAATTGATCACAAAGCCATGGAGCATACCACATAACATACAAACACATAATCACAGCAACTAAAACATTTAAACTCATAGTATCATTTTCACCCCAAGAAAACATAAGAAAAAGAGGCTATGAAACTCACCTGATGCTTAGCTTCCCAAAAGAATCCAATAAAAGCTTCACAAACACTTCACGGATAATCTAAACAATTTAAGCATTCACATAATCTACCATCAATTAGGCATTCAACCCAATATGATGTAACCTCAACTATGATGGATATCTAAGCTATCTACCATAGTTCTATACTTGTTTTAAACCTTTCCAACTCTTATATACACCATTTACACTTCAATACTACACTTTAAATTTTTCCTGATAAGAGCAGAATTTTATACTAACTTACGCATCCTAAACGTACCACTTAAACACTTCCACAATTCAAACCAAAATTCACCATGCTACATATATGTCTTATGAACCTCTCCCAGCTCTCTCAAAGTCCTTACCCTTTTACAATTACCCTTTAGAAATTCATTAATCCAAAGTGTTCAGAATTCGTCCAAATCAGAGCTCCCTACAAGTAATGACGTTTAGATAACCAACTTAGAAAAAAATTCATGGGGCACACAAATATAGTAAACTAAGGTGGTGTTTATTTTTCAAAAATGCCTCTAAACAGAATCTCAATCTGAGTCTTCAGACGCGGATCACCATTTAAGTCATTAGACTGTTTTGTTTTTTTTTCAGTCATTCATAGGGCAGTAAGATCCAAACACTGTCAAGCGTTAATTTTTTTTCTGGCCATTAAGAGGCAGTAAAGAGGCATAAACCTCTTACTGGACTAGATGTGGAGGGGGTGTCTTAACAAATCTTAATGTCTTTTTTTTTCTTTTTTTATTAATTTCTACTATACTATTATATTTTTTATTTTATTATCTGATTTTTTTACTTATTTCACTTTTATCCTCTTTGTATTAAAAGTATTAAATAGAAGATTGCATACTTTTTTGTTTATATAAAGAATATATAAGATAATATGCGTCAATTTATATTTTGTTCAAATTAAAGGGTACGATTTCGGACTCATACATCTTAATTCTAACGTGGCTCATTTAGTTAATCGTTTTAAAAGTTCAATTTAAACTCTAACATGTTTATTTTTGTTAATAAACAAGAGATTGCATTTTTTTTTAAATACTTTTAACTTTAAATTGATTATATTATAAAATTTGTTTTTTATTTAATAAAAATTATTTTTTGTGCGAATGCAATCATTTTATATTTAAATTGTGAAAACTATTGTTTAACACATTTATACATTTTTACCAAAACAAACAGTTTTATTTCATTTAGATTCAGACTTCTTGACCACTTATTCAGATTAAGATGGGAATCAGATTCAGACTTTTCTACCGAATATTCAGATTCAGATGTGCGAATCAGATTCAGATTCAGAGCCTCTTAATAAACAAACATCACATAACTTCCACATGATTTAGAGCCTCTAACTAGATGTCTAAGTATTTTTAGAAAAATCAAAACCAAAACTGAAATTCGTTCGATGTGCAGCTTATTATTGTGATGACATGTTTTAGCATTGTTTCTTCATGCAGGTTGTTTTGTAATATCAAATAGGGGAAGATTGTTGGGAATTACAGATTTGAAGATTACAAAACCTATTAGACGAAATAAAGAAAGAAGAAACAATAAAGGACCAAATATGTAATAGTTAACTTTGTTAGTAAGCTAGGGTTTGTAACCATCCTCTACTATATAAAGAGGGTAGGCGTCTAGGTTACAGGCATCCATTCATAGCATACTTCTCTAATGGGAGTCTGAGAAACTCATAGAGCGTGTGTAGTGTAGTAGTAGTAGTAGTTAGTTCTTTATTGTGTTTAATAAAGAAAACCTTATTAGTAACATGATTGTCTTCTTTTTTTTATATTCTACTATGCTTATCAATCATTGTTATATTACCATAGTTGAATCCAGATCTTGGATTCCACAGCCAACTTCAATAGGGGTTTAGGGTTTTTATTTTTTTTGTATTTATAAACTCTAAGGTAATCCTAGTTAAAGCCTAGTTAGTGTTTGATTTCTAATACAACTCTATTTTTTTCTTTTCTTTTCTTTTTTTTCTTTTAAAATTCGTATTTTACTATTCATCTATAAATATTTTTTATTAGTTAATTAATTACCTTCATACCTTAAGTTTTATAAAAACCTAAGCTAATTTGGTAAACTATTTTGCTTATAAACTACTTTCTAAAAATAACTTTTCATTTCCAAATTCACTTTCCAAAAATAGAAAGTCTTCCAAAAACTCTCATATTTTAACAAACT
>BQNB010018454.1:0-68267 GCA_026074375.1 Tanacetum coccineum | reverse complement strand
TACCCTAAGACACAATCTTCAAGTAATTGGCTTGTCAAATGTACCCATCCTCCAATTAGGCATCTCCCTCCTCCTAGGGAGGAGGAGAGGTCTTACAAGTTCTTACATCTTGTACCTTAACCCCACTACTCAACCATGGTTAGTTTAAGGTAGGTTAAACATTAACTCTTGCTATAAAAGGCAAGTCCTACAATAACTAAATCACTCTTTCATTCTTACAAGTAAAAACTTCACTCAACTCTCTCTAAAAGCCTCCATAACCCACGGCTCAATATTTGGAATTTGGGTTTCATATAATTTTTATTCTACAAATATTCCAAGCATACAAGGGTTCATTCTAAGCATATCTAAGGTTACTCAAGGGTATTTCAAGCTTGGATTTGGGTTTAACAAGGATTAATCAAGAAAACATATTTAGGGTTTTCTTGATTAGGGTTTTGAATTTGGAAGCCTTGCTAGGATTTTTATCTTGTGTTTATCATCCTACATCTCTTCTATAAGGTCCATTTAAACCCTAAGCATTTCATTATTCATTTACATATGTTTTCATGCTTGTTATATATGTTAAACACCACCTAGGTTCATTTTTATGATTTATGGAATATTACAAAGATGTATATAATTCGAACTTTGTATTATTGTTGGTGAAATGATACTTAAAATGGAAGTAAACATTCTATATAAGTGTAAATTAATTTATAAGTTTAGTTTGTAAATTAATTTGTATTGAAAGTTTTATCTACAAAAGTTATGTACAAAGATCATAAGGACTTGCCATACTTGGACATATTCATGGACTTATTATAGAGGACATAAAATATATCAAGTTATGCTATTTAATAAGTTAGATGACTTGTAATGGTTTAGCAAAGTGAAAAGTATATAAAACAAGTGTATAAAAAAATCATGTACAAACATAAGAACCTAATGTTTGAATTCGTGTATAAGGGTATACATTTTATGTTTTATTTAATTATTACTTATCACAAGGATCGTAAGAATATAAGAAACTTGAAAAACCAAGCAAAAACGAAGGAGATATGACATTTTTAAGTTTACAATAATTAAATGGATAAAAGTATTTTTATAAAAGTTATTTTATAAAAATATTTACTGTTTCAGATCTGGTATATTAAAGGAGATATTTTATAAAAATATTACTTTTCATGACGAATCTAAACATGTAAGAAACTCGAAAAACGGATTTAAAATGAAGGTGATACGTTATTTACAAGTTTAAGTTAAAAAGTATTTTTATAAACTTTCACTTATTGTTACTGTTCATAACAGTACCAAACCATATGACAAATATAAAATTTGATTAGACTTTTCAAATACGAATCCATACATATAAAGAACAAGCAAAACAGATTAAATATGAGTAAGTTATGAATTTTGGAAGGTTACGACGATTAATTATATAAAAGTAGTTTTATATAAAACGAAAGCGAGATTCAATTAAAATATATATTTCAATAATTAAAGTTATAAAATTGTTATTTTTATAACAAACTTTCACTTACTGTTAACTGTTAATAAACAGTACAAAACCATATATTATAAATATAAAAATTTTGAATTAGACTTTTCAAAACGAATCCTATACATATAAAGAACAAGGAATGCGGATTAAATATGAGTATTCTTTGACGTTTGGGGGACAAAGTTTATACGACGATTAATTACTATAAAAGTGATTTTATATATTTTATAAAAAACAATTAGAAACTAATGCTTCACCAGGTGGCATAATTATTTATATAATTCTTATATTTTGATATATTTTCTTAAGACGAAACCCGTTGGACTTAAGAAACCACTTGTATCTCAGAGTTATAATTCCCTAAAACGATAAAGAATACGACGGTTTATAAATACGTATGCACTATATGCACTTTTGTGCATATTTATAATAACATATTAAAACCAATTATATAATTTACATTATATATGCAATAATGATATTAAAACATGTATTATTAACAAACATTCAATTAATGAGACTCCGATAAAACACTCTTATCTTATGGGATACAATACATAAACCTTTTATCTCAATAAAGTACGGTTTAATCATTTTTTTTGACATTTTAAAACTAACAAAAACTATTAGGTGGTGTGTAACTATATAACTTTGTGATTGTAGTATTATTAAGCTACATTGTACTAATTACAGACGCTATATATTTAATTAGGTTGCTTTCGGGTATTATCCCGTGCACGTTTCATTCACCTGACTTAATACTATCTATCAGTTATTCACTAAGGTCGAGCTTCATAGCCCCATGTTATACTATATCAATGATTTACAACATTTTTATGGGGTGATTAATACAATGCATTTGTTTTACAATTCGGGACGCAAGTTGTACAATTTTATCATGATACTGTGTTTTGACCTAGTAGCTCGTTAACCACATCGTGCCTATTATATGAACTGTATTTACTTATGTGAGAATGGATATGTTATAAAATGATCTATTTGGGGGATTGACATCCTCGTTCCGGGTGAGTAGTCTCACTGGTGTCACGATAGTGAACCAAACGGTGTTATTACTCATGTGGATTTGGGATGTTTAGGGTTGAACATCATCACGGGCAAACGTTTGTGGCAATATTTGATTGATTGCAACCATAGTCGTGCTTCAAGTGTCCATGAACTTAGGTGAACGTAAATACATTTTGTGATGGTGTACAGGTTAGAAATAATCACGGGGAAAATTTTGCGGGGTCTACATTATATTAGACATTAAACCGATCGTAATTCACCAACTTATGGAACAAGTTTTAAAGACATGTTTTCTCAGGTCAATGAGGCAAGAGCCCGCTCCCCCCGCAACCTGTACCCCCCCCCGCCCCCCACCCCCCCTAACCCATTGGGGATACTCTTTTGAGGAGTCATGCATAAAAGATTTAGAGTCATTACATCTTGGGGGGGATATTTGTGTTGTTCTTAACATACTTGTCATCAACAAATGTTTTTGAACAATTTAATGTCGTTGTTTGTTTGGTTTCAAAGTAATTTCATAAATCCATATTGTATCATATTTTTTAAATCGAACTCTTTTAGGAGGTCGTTCTAATTATCTTGTGATATTGATCTTTTGAAGTAACGCACTCCGGAACATTATTTGCTTACCTTGCGACACCTATATTGGGGGTGTTACAGATTTTATCTAGAGCAAGGTTATAGAGAAACCAGGTCAAATGTGTTTTGCCTAGACTATAACTGTTTTAATAACATGCATTCCATACAAGGTGGTTTTAAGGGACTATACATACACTAGTTGTTAATGATTTAGTTGTTTTACTTGATGGCTTACATTAAATTTATTTATGTGTTAATTAATTATATACGTACTGATTCTTATAAGGGTCTTATATTGTATATATACAAATATGAGTTTGCCATTCTTTCGTCTCTCATATACACAATTCATTTACTATCGAGTGTTATTTATATAAATAGGGAATTTTTCTTTATTTAGGCAAATCGCGTAGCACTATAAGCGAGTAGGTCCTAAAGCTACCCTACACACTTAAACTTATCGAAATATTATGAATCTTACATCATTCATTTATGCCTTTGAGGCAAGTATTCATATTTACCATACCGGTCTTATATATATACTTATATAAGTTAAGTTTTGCTCGTTGCAAGTTAGGCATGTTTTCACCAGACGGTTACCAACTGTTTGTCTTATATTAATTCTGAGCCATAGTGTGATTCAGTGAAGCTTCTGATGAGGGCTAGAGGCACCAATAGAGGATCATACCTCCCCATATCTGACTTGCTGGACTGCGCTCACCTACAGCCCTATCACCGGGCTACATTACTGACTTCAATACGGTGTGAGGAAGAG
Organism: Tanacetum coccineum; assembly: GCA_026074375.1. Lineage (NCBI taxonomy): Eukaryota > Viridiplantae > Streptophyta > Magnoliopsida > Asterales > Asteraceae > Tanacetum > Tanacetum coccineum. The sequence continues at coordinate 64,404 of BQNB010018454.1, read as the reverse complement.
GAAGGTCCCTATAGGAGGTATTGAGTGACCATCCTATCGACGGAGGAGACAATGATGATAATGAGTCATCTGATGATGACGACGATGATGATGATGTTGTGAAGGATACAGGAGGCATTGAGAAAACATCGATGTGTCTGTTCTTCATCAACCACTCTTCTCACGTCCCTTTTATCATTTCCTGTTTTCTAAGACATATTCCCGTACAGTGACAGAATGTCTATTTATTTATCCATACTCAACGATCTCCATCTAGCTAAAGGCATGCAATTACTGTGTTTGTTGCTGCCATTCCTTATCATTACAACCACCACCAGTAAAGTATTAAGTCATTTAAGGATTCACATTAAGGGTGTTTAGACTATCTAGAATCCGCTATAGATGGCACCCCCGGCACATCAGCATAAATAGATTTATCAGTGTGCTCATTTTGTTTAATATGCACACTAAACTTGAGTGAATATTCGAGTTCAGGTAGACTAAGTCGTTTATGAAAAGCTTGTACTCTTTTTTATGCTGGACAAACGATGTAATACAGTATTTAACCTACGTGGTTGGTTAGATCGATGCTACCTGTTGTGGTGTGGACCTTTCTTATATTGCCAGGCGCTTTGCTGTTTATCTTTTTATCTCTGCATGACCGTAAAGTGGTCTCATCTTAAATATATGTTGTGATCTCAGCCATGTTGTGTCATGATTTTTCCTTGGCCTGAAACTTGCATATAATTTTTTTCCCTGTGATCTTCAGTAAACGATAGTAAAATATTTATCAAGGCGATGAGTGTTGAGGGAAATGTGATTGCGGTGTTTAGCCCAGCGCAGTGGCTATTGCTATTTATAGAAGACAAAACCAACATGGCAAGCAAGTCATGAGCCGACTCGAACGACCAAAATACAAGGTCTGCAGAATGCTAGCAATAAGAGGAGTGTGGTGAGGATAATCCACAATGGACGCTGCGAGCCAAAAAGAACATAAGGGTCTCATAGGTGACTAGAGCGCACACTACTTGGTCAATCAGCAACGGAAGAAAGAACGATATGTTGTGATCTCTACCCTTGTGCAAACACAGTGCAATTTCAGTCAATAATGTCGTTACATTATAAAGTGCGGAAATTGTCACAGAGGTTCTGGCCAATATCCAAAAGTTGTATATACTAAAAAACTTGCTCAACTAACTAGGATATCAACGAAACCCGTCAATGTTATATGTTTGTGTGGCAGTCTTGGAACTATATAGTTAGAGATGAGTGTTCCTCAATAGTGAAGTTTCAGGAAATGTGTGGACATAGATCAAATGATGGGGTCGAGAGGTTCATTTAGCCTAAGACAATGCAAGATGCTATCCGTGAACTTGTAACCTAACTAATTGGAACAAAAAAGATCTGCACTCCTGATGATTAGTCTCTAGGTTGAGAACATAGAGGATAGTTGGTTTAACACTTCGTAAGATCAATCAGAAACAAACACAACTGTTCAGTTACGACAAGAGGAATATACTAGCAGAGATTACTTTTTGCAGGGCCTCGGGAGTATGGAAACAATTTCGTCGATCTAAGCCGTTGTGTTTTAAATGCAACTATATCCAGTGATTGGTCATGTGCTCCCAAATGGCCACACATGTGCAACAGGAGTTGGCACATATGGCCCGTGATTGTAGGAAGTTCTACAAATGCCAATTCTACTGACAACCAACGGGGCAATTGGTGCACGTAGAAGGGATATTTGCTATCGAATGTCGGATAGCTAGGGCACATAAGGAATGATTGCCAAAGCGAAAGAAAAAACCATGAAAACACTAAAATATGGACGGTATTTCTAGAGTCACGTGGTGAGTGGTGCATGCCTTTGTGAGGAGGAGAGGAAACCGAACAAGACCCTTAACAACATTCCCGGGATGAGATCGACGCTTAAAAGTGAAAGTTTCTCGCTTGCCTATTAATACCCTAAGTTGAATACTATTTAAAACTTTTTTCCTTAGGAGTTCTTGTTGTGTTTCTCTGTAAATTTCCGTTGTACGAATGCATTTACAAATTATTATCAAATCAGGTGTTGTAAAATTTCACATCTATAGGTTACTTTAATTCCTAAAATTTATTGGGGAACCCACTGCTCTCAAATATAATGAAATCATAAATCGCTATTTCTGATGAAATGAGAATGCATTCCGTTAGTCATCACTAACATAGGCCTGACTCAATCTCGCGCTCTTATTCAGGAAAGTACCTTGCGTGCGTGAGAGTAGTCACACTAAAAAACTCCATTTTCAAGAAAACGATTCCTATTTTATTATTGTTCTGTGGTCGTATTCTAAAAGAGTTTACTTTTAGAAATTGAATTCAGTAACTTAGCAACTCAATGCCAGTACTTTCATCCATACTTTATATAATGTTGCACATTTAATCTTATACCATAATCTATAGACGATAAAGGCCGAGAACATCCAAAGTCTCACCATAGGACAATTCGCTATTCCCAGATTGATCAGCCATATAGTGTACATTTACTTAAATCATCCGATTCAACATTCAACCTGATGCCCTTAGAACTTGGGAAGTTTTTGACTCATTAATTGGTATTTGATGTGGTTGATAATTTATCACGAGCAATAATGCTTATGCTGTAGAAGATCATTCGTATTCCTTGGGAGTGAAAACCTTAATTGTCTTTTATAAATGCTGGGAATGCAAATCAGGAAACCTAGACTGTGTTTAATTAATTGTAACATCATGTCTCATGCTCATAACTCAGAAATATTTGTTTGAGAAGAGTCCACATCATGTCTTTTCTGGCAACATTGTTAATACCAAAGGAAGATGTGGAGGACACGATCAGGGGAACAGTAAGCGACTTGAGGACGTACTAAGTTCAGATATTTTCGGAAGTTACTTCATTTTTTTTTTTTTTCTCCTGAAGAATTCGAGTCTGGTTCTCTCACACAGACTGACAGTGGAATCCAAATCGATTTGATGCCTGGTGCTCTGCACCTGTAGCTCGAGACTTATTCGATTAGCTCTTTCCTGAAATGAAAGAGTGTGTCGGTGCAACTGCAAGCAATATCCGACAAGGGCTTTTGTAAAGACCCGTTTATCTATTGGGGAGCTCCAGTCTTAGTATTGTCAAAAGAGAACGGATCTTTTAGAATTGTGCATCGACTATCGGGAATTAACCAAGCTGACTGTGAAGAATCGTTATCCATTCCCAAGGATCGACGGATTTGATTGATCAACATACAAGGAATACAGTGACTTATATTCTTAAGATAGATTGCGTATGATCGGGGTTATCATAGTTCGAGTACGCGAAGAAAGAAGGATTATTCCAAAGACGACATTCAAGACTCGGTATGGTCATTACGAGTTCAAGTTATGCCATTCGTGTGTGACGAAAGCTACATGGCGGTATTTATGGCATCTCAGTGAAAATCGGTGTGCAAAAACTGAATTTGGAATAAGTTTGTAATTATCTTTTACTGACGATATACTTAATTTATTCAAAGAACAAGGATAAGAAGCATAAAGACCATCTGAAGGCAAAATTCTTGTCTTGCTTAAGAAAGAAGAATTGTATGCTAAATCCTCTAAATGTGAGTTCAAGGAGTCCCAAGTATATTTACCCGGCCAAGTGATTGATAGTCAGGATCACGTGGATCCCGCAGATCGAATCCATAAAATAGTAGGCCCCATCTCACAGATCTGACCTACGGAGATACATGGCATTTTTTAGGTCTTAGGTTTATTACGCAAGATTCTAATGGAATGGATTTTCAGAAAAAAATTGTCTAAGCCAATGACCAAGCCGTTGGGTTAAAAGAAAGTCGCCTTTGAATAGGGTGACAAGCAAGAAGCAGCTTTTCAGACATTGAAGAAATAAAAGGTTGTGTAGCAGCACCTATTCTAGCTCTCCGCTCTAGGAGTGAGAAACTACAATGTTTATTGCGTATGCGTCGCTTAAAAGTATTGGGTGCGGTGTTGATGCAACGGAATGGTGATTGCTGACTGCATAACGGACATTGAAGATTCATGAGAAAAATTATACTACTCATGATTTGGAACTTGGTGCAGTGGTGTTTGCTCTAAAGATTTGGAGACACTACTTGTACGGAACCAAGCGTACGGTGTTCACGGATCATAAGAGTTTACAACACATACTTGACCAAAAGGAGCTGAACATGAGGCAACGTCGTTGGTTAGAGTGCGCTCAATGATACGCATCCTGTTGACACATTCGTTATCACCCGAGTGGACAAGCAAAACATAGTCTCCTCCTAGATGATGGCCTTACTAGCCGTAATAGAACGGATTAAGCCATTTCGATTTCGAGTCTCGTATAGGTCATGAAGATTAGGGAGATGGAATCATCCCTAAAGCAAAATTTGTTAGGAAACTCAGAGATAGTAGCACAAAAGCGACAGATGAACCATTCAAAGTAAGGAGACGTGGGAAGGTTTGACCACGGAATGTAGAGGATGTTTTAGCTCTGAGCGAAGAAAAGTTGTAAGTAACCTACGTGTCGACGAAACATCTTAGTGCAGTTAGATGTGCATGGAGTATGAGTTGCCAGGATAGTTATGGTGCTTATTAAGGACTGTGATCCATGCACGAGTCCCACATATCAAAATACTACTAATTCCATACTCGGCGCGGTTCTGACAAAATGTGATTCAATACATGAATAGCTAGATATTGGTGCGGGCTGTGTATGGAAGGCGTCCGAAATCGCCACACAATGTTAGCAAATGTTATTGACGGTGTGCTCTGGGTCAAGGATGTTGAACACCAAAGTCCATCGGGATTGTTGGTACACACCCGGAGATACCTCAGTATGACTCAGTAGGGACAATGGTCACCATGGTATTTGCACACAGCCTTACCTAAGTCGTTCGCTCTTCAAGGCTCTTAGAAACCCATTTTGTGAAAGCTGAACAGTCTGTGTTCTGTTTGGTTTGTTGAAGTGGACCGATTACTAAGTCTGCAATCTTTACGTCAATGCGCGAGAATAAATATTCCATGGAATGAGATTGGTGAGAATGTACCTAAGGGACGGACGTCACATGGCATGGAATAACCTGTCTCAATCATATGTGTGATCGTGGACCCTAGGGTCGATCGGAATTCGCTATAGAGATCTCATCTTCAGAAGGCTTGTGACACTACACTGAATATGGGAACTGCGTCACCATCCAAAAATCGTACGGAACCTGTAGTCGATTGAGACATATCCACACACTCTGCGGTAGGACTATCGCTACGTGCTTGTGTGTGATTCGACTTTGGAATATTGTGTTGGGTTGAGACAGTGAAGTGAGCCACTAGGTGAATTTTCTTGGTTACATAACGCAAGCTTTATCATCGTGTTCTAAAGAGCATCAAGGGCGGTGCCGACCATAGCGAGGCCACTTTACGAGACGGAGAAGTGTCGCTTCAAGGTGTGTTTGTGTGTAAAATTTTAAGTGTGTGTAGGCACTGAAGGATAACAATATTGCTATTTTAGTTAAACAATGTATTTCTGGGACAAGTTCGAATCTGCTATCTATTTTCTGTGGTCGAGCGAAGAAGGTGGTAATGAGATAAACTTGTGAAGAGTACCTATTGGATCAGAACAATAAGAATGCAAGCTCGCTCTGATGAAGACAGAAAAAAGACGTTCGTCCGATTTTATAAGCGTGTATGTCGGATGCGAGAGTCATTCCAAGTTGGGATAGAAGTTTTATGTCTCAAAGTTGTATCACCCTTGGCTCTCAGGGTATTGTGTTTTCGTTGTGTATTCTGGGCGAAACGAGCAAAGAACGGGCTAGGAAGTTTAAACCCTAGATAGTTCGGAGAATCCGTTCGCAGGTAGCTGGGACAAGATTGTGAAGCCAGTTTGATCTTAGACTAGCGAGAAGCTTCTCGACATAGAAGAGTGTTGAGCCAGAGGTTCACATTAGCATTGTCAGTGTCCAGAATGATCGCGTTATGAAATGTGTATTATTGTATATCGGAACCATTAGCGTTACCGTTGGAAGGACTCCATGTGGATAGCTAAGTCTGACCGTTTTAGTGAAGCAGTGAGCAGTGTGTTGAGATCATGGACGACTCGTGTGAAGTCGTAGACGGTTTAGTAAAGAGTGACAGAATCAGACGTAGTTAGTCACTACGATTATCGAATGGTTCGTATGGAACTCAAGGACGCAGCGTCATGAAGTTACACATGGGAAGATCGGAAGTAGCTACCTCGATTATGAAAGATGTGATAGTAATACGCATCATCATTCATTAGAAACTCTCGTACCTTACTTCAGACGTATGTTGTCTAATCGCTCAACTTCGAGCTCATGTGGAGACATGGCTGCTCATCTAATAGGGTGTTGAGACGTGTGACAATTTCGCTTGTTCAGGTCTATCTCACGATCTCTACATGAAGTTGTATCGTATTTCATTTAGTGTTGTAGTAGGTCTTTCTCGCAACTGTTACGCTAATTTATGTTATTGATCTTATAGTTAAACTCGCCGTAAACGAGAAAATCTATCCACTTCAAGTTTAAACTACGAACACCTTAAACAAAGTTAAAGTTCATACATCATGCAAGGGTGTATATGATTACGCGCGCTACACGCAGTATAAATTTATAAGATCTTATGATCATATATCGCGTATGATATTTTATTACGGTTACGTAAAGTTTAGTGTACTTGCTTCTACGTCTTTTGTCGGCCGATAACTTACATTCCCTCGGGCATGAATCCCTGATAAGTGCATTTAAAATACCTAGTCTATCTACCATCAAAACCAATAAATACCCACTATATTGGTACAAATGCTGTACATATGCCATATAAGTTTGGAACTCATTTCTCACTGTAATATGCACCTCGGATGGCCGGATCTTTATAGCATATCTTATACACACAAAATAAATATGTGAATAATTCTCATCCGCTCCTCTTCAAGTTTCACCCGTCCATTTTAGTGCTATATTAACATCGCAACAGTACTGAGCTACATAAGACCACTCGTCTACTACTCACGGCAATTAGAGCTTAGTCGAACTGATTTATATCGCATTCACCTGCAACCTTAGGCAATCTCTCTCTGCCACCACTAGGTGATGGATGGAGAGTTTCACAAGTTCAGCCCAAATTACATCTCCGTTATCCTTAACCAATCAACTTACTGAAGCTCATACCATAGGTTGTGTGTCGTGTATATTGGCTGACGGTCAAGTATACTCTTACTCTGCTTATGTGCGGTTGGATGCCATAAAAGGCAAGGTCCTGATCCAATAAAGACAGTACAATTCACGCTTTCGCATTCATTGTACAAGCTAAACTTCGACGGAATAATATACTGTCTCATCTAGAAATAGCCCTTCCATAACCGATGGCTCATATGAATGTTTGGAGTTTGCGTTTCGTATACATTATTGGATTCTACGAATATTCAAGACATACAATGGGGTACAGTCACTTCTAGTAGCGACTACTACCTACTAAGTGTACTCAACGGAGTGTTTCGAGAAGCTTTGGTGAGGTTGGGTTTTAACAAGAGTTAATCTTATAGAAAGTACATATTTAGGAGTTTGCTTTCTTTGATTAAGGGTATTTGAATTGCTCGATTTGCATTAGTACAGGATCTTTTTTATCTTGTGGTTTATATCGACATACTCATGCTCTATAACGGTCGCATCTTTACTCCACAAAGACCTTATAGCATATTACATTATGCTTTTTACTGTAGTGATTATGCATGCTTGTTGATGATATGTTCTAAGACCACTCAACATAGGTTCATTCGTATTATCGATTTATGGATTGTTCATTAGCAAAATATTATATCTCTATTCCTTACTTTGTATTAGTTAGGCTGAATACTGCATGCTTAATAATGGCAAGTAGAACATTCTATAGTATAGTAGTGTGTACTTAATAGTTATTAAGATTAGTTTGTAAATTTATTTGTATTTGAGTGAGTTTTATCCTACAGTCATTGTTCTCGAGCTACTATAAAGCATCTCTAAGACTTTGCTTACTTTGGACCATAGATTTCATAGACATATTACAGAGGACATAAAATATAATCAATCAAACCTCCCCCCCCCCCCCCCTCTCTTATGAAAAGCATGCGATGAGTTTGCGCTCAATTAAGGTACGAGGATCGTTGTCACCTCGCGAGGTTTTTAGCACAAAGTGGAAAAGTATATAAAACAACAGCTCGTTATTAAAATATATCCATGTACAAAACATAAGAACCTACTTGTTTGAATTCGTGTACTAGTGGCAGCCTTTCTATCATATTATGTGTTTATTCGAATTGGTACCTTAGTACCAAGGATCGTTTAAAACATCTAAGAACTTGAAAATCCGTAGTCAATAACGAAGGGAGGATATGACATTTTTTAAGTTTACAATTATTAATGTATAAAAGTTTTTTATAAAAGTTATTTATAAAATATTCACTGTTTCAAATTGATATATTAAGGGAGATATTGTTATAAAGATAGTACTTTTCATGGCGAATTCACAAACATGTAAGAAACTCAAAAAAACGGCATTTAAATTGCAAGGTGATACGTTTTTTACAAGCGCTTAAGTTAAATTTCGTTTCTCTCCTTCGATCCCTCTAAAGTCATATTTATAAAGAATTGGTTAATGTTCAAGACCTCGATTTCTCCAAGTTGTGGAATTTAATTTTAATAAATAGACACTTTTAATTACGAAATCGTGGAATAAGAAATCACTAAAATACTCGAATTAAAACGATACGATGATACATTTAAATATACTATTCAATAATTTAAAGTTATTAAAAAGCTATTTTTATTAAACTTTCATTTACTAGTTGCAGACCTGTTCATAACAGTGCCAAACCATGATATAGTAACGATAGAAATTTGATTAGACTGTTTCGTCTAATACGAATCATATGACATATAAGAGACAAGCTGATACGGTCGGTTAAGATGATGTATGTACACTATGCTTTTAGAAAGGTTACGCTACGACTAATCTATTTAAAAGAACCGTTTTTATATCAATTTTATGTAATAACAATTAGTAAAATAATGCTTAAGAATCATCCAGGGCGAATACAATATTACTATAAATATAATATTTTGCATTAGTTTTCGTTACTACTAAACAGAATGGACTAAGAAATTCGTCGAAACGGAGTTTATACGTAAAGATATGCAGATTTATTACATATCTGTATGCTCATATATTGTTCTACTTTGATGCACTTATTGTTATGAAAAAAAACTTATTAAATCAATTTACTTTAATCATGAATCTCGCTCATTATATAATCAATAATGTTATGTAAAAAACATGTATTGGTTGAGAAACAATCTCAATCATATAGATGTGTGACGAAAATCAGCACTTTATCTTGAGGATACTCAAATACAAAACACTCATGATTCAATCATAAGTACGGTGATAAAATAGTTAGTTTTGGAATATTTATTTAAACTATAAACTAAGAAAACTATTAGAGTGGTGGATCTTGTAAACTTATAGGTATGACAGTTGTCATGTCTATTTCGTAAAGAATAGTTTATGTATTTATTAAGTGAATATGTCTTATCACTGCTTATATTCGTAATTTGTGAGATTGCATTGGACTTATCCAGTGACGTTTATCAGTACACTTAGAGGATGTCTTTAATTTATAAAATGCATCTTGATTTTGTGATAGATTTATTTGATTTGAAATATTCTTTGATTTATTACTCACCAGTTTAATTCTCTGTCAAGGTGAGATTATAGCCTCTTATGTCTTGAATGTTGTATGAATTGAGATTTACTAGATTTTTGTGAGCGTGAGCGTCTCTCACTCGCTCACTCTATGTTTTAGTTCAGAATGTCAGTGTTCTGCAAGGTGTTACATTTTATTGTCATGATTAGTGTATGCTTCTAAAGTCACTGATAACCCTGCATGTGCTCCCAGTATCATATTTTTTATGGAACTGTCAATCGTACTATCTATGTTGAGGAATGCGTTTGTAATGTTATAAATTAGTTCGTATTATTGGGCTTATAGAGCATCCTCGTCACGTGAGTGAGTAGACTCTCACTTGGTGTTCAAACTGAGTGACCAACGTGATGTATAACAGTGCGGTTGGGTATGTTTAGGGATTGAAGTCATCTCGGGCACTTTGTTGGCAATATTTATCATTGCATTGCATACATGTCAGCGTTCGAAGTTTTTCTAGATGTCACATGTAGACTATATATGGGAATACGTTAGATTTTCATTTATGTGATGGGTGTACAGGTAGCTATTAATATCGGGGAATATTGTCTCGGTTTTTAGTGATCCTACTTTATATTTACATGAAACTTTGAATTGCACAAACTTTTTCTTGTTTGTTGTTTTAATCGTGACATGGTTTTATATCGGTTACCGTCAATGACTGGCTGTAGGAGGTGCAAACGGATGTACATGTGGGGTGTACTCTTTTTGGGGTATGGCACGTAGTCATAAAATGATTTTGTTTAGTAGTGTCTTTAATTTCTTATGAGTGTTTATTGAGTTATATTCTCTGATAGAAGCTAAAATAGTCTTGTCATCAAATGTGATACATGTATACTTAAGCTTAGTTTAAGTCGGTTGTGCTCTTGTATCAAAACAATTTCAATACAATACAGAAGTAGCGTAGTTTTTAATACGATCTTGTGTCTTAGAGGTATTGTTTCTCACATATATGATGATGCTATTGATCTATGATAAGTCACCATAAAGTACAGCTCTTCCGGGACACCCTTATTGATCGCTTGTCGACCCTATTTTGGGACTCGGTGATTTACCACAATTGCGTTGCTAGTGTGTGCGCTATGTCACTTGTATCGATACACTTACCGGACGTCACTCAAGGGTGCCATCTCTTATTCATTGTAATCCATCTCGTTCAACTTGTATTAACAATATAAGCTTATAAATATATCTCAATGGGCTGTTAGGCTCAGTTGCTCCTAGCTGCTAAACATACTCCATAAGGGATCTGTTCGAGCGCGTTGTAGGTAAATGCGATTACGTAAATTCGGTGTTGCCATTTGGTAATCTAATTAGATTTTTGTAAAAATTCATTGTGTCTTGGGTCGCAAAAACAAAAAGTGGGGAAGTTCAAAGTTAGGAAATTTCTAATTTGGGAAGTATATCTCAATATTCTCAACTTAGCAAGAAATTTAAAATTACATACAATGTTGGATATTCTATAACCAGTATAAAAAAGTACCCCTATTTAAGTAAGCAGAAATTGTGCATAATGACTGAGAAACATCCTCTACTGCTTCTTTGCTCTGGCACATGAGAGTTACTTGGTTCTGAAGTCAGCTTTTAAATTGTCAAAATATAGTCAATCCGAACACGTTCCACCAGATTTAAATTGTCCAACTAACATAGTATTTTCTCAGAAATTCGCAATTGATCCATATCTAATTTGAAAATCGTGTGACCAAACGCGCCCTACGAGCATCTAGAGAAGTATTTGTGAGTAAAAAAAATGCGTTACGGGTTCGAGTCTCTTCGCGATCTTGAGTTGCTAACTTTCGCAGTGCTGCTCCGTGCTGAACCTATGAGAAGAGTTTGCACCAATTATTTTTTGATAAAATGTGCTACAGTTGATTGATATTGTGCAAAAAAAATAGACACCCGTAAATCATAATGTTACGTCATCAAACTAACTACGTGGAAAACTTTAAAGTATCGTTTTCGCTTTCTCCTGCTTACGGCAAATAAACAATATTTGACAACCTGACTCCGCCAGAATCTCGGTGACATTCAATGATTCATAAAAGAGCGCAATTGTCACTGATTGAATAGCGAAGCATGAGACACGACCCGACTGAAGTCCACGTCTGCTCTCACTTTATCCCTCACTTTAAGCGAAAGTCCACAAGATGCTTTAGCATGCATTTTCTTTGCATAATCATCGTACCTCTCACAACAACGTATCATCTTCATTTCTAATTGCTTCAGGAGGGCATCGACCTCTATTTAAGTGTATTGGTGATGGACGCACAGGCTGTGCGTTATGTCACAGCGATCGAACAATTGCTATTAATATTTCATCATTCTCAGTTATTTATCGTGAAATAACTGTTTGAAGCTTGCGCCTAGATACTGAGCTGTGTATGCACATCAGCCTGATGGAGCTTCCCTACAAGTTTACAATAGTAGCGCCATGCGAGCGTCACTGTGTGCTATGAGAGAACATTATGTTACTAACCTAGTATCGCGATCGATCTCGATTTCGTTCAGAAGAATTGTAAATCGCCACTCACATGTTAAGCCACAATCACATATTTTTCTCACAATTCTTTCGCCACGTTTCCCATTGTTAGCCGCAAGATCCCGAAAAGACCTGTCTCAAGAAATCACACGATCCAACACACTTCAACGTATGCTAATAGAGTCAGCTTTCTCAGGAGATGCGAAATAGATACAAGCATTTCAGAAGCCAGTCTAAGAAAAAAAACAGCGCGGTATGTATTACCACTAATCTTAACATCATCACTAATCCTCATCATTTTCTCACTCATTTTCACATCAAAACAAAACCCATTTCACCAAAGCCTAGCTCGTATATATCAAAATCCCTATAGGTGAGACGCGAAATCCACACTCTCTTTTTGGTTGAATCAAAGATCAAAATTGCGCACCACTCAAACCCATTTCTTCGCAATTGACCAAAATTGCTTAAGCTCTAAATATATGTTCATGAAAGTGGTAGCATGTTAATAGTGTTTAATAAGGACATTATGAGCAGAAGGTATATCATCCAGTTAAATCAATATGTTAGCTTGCATTTTAGAACCTTGAGTCGTCACCAGTTGAAGAGAGATAGAGCTTAATGGTTTTGTAGTACTAATGAAAAATTGGTTTTAATCGAAGGGGGGTCGTCAGTTGGCTAAATGTAAGGGTGCAGTAGTCAGTCCTATTTGGTACTTTTAGGGGCCGTACTTATGCGATTCTATCTAACAGAGTTCATGTCTGCTGCCATTTGTGCGAGAAGGTGGGATTGGGATTGGTTATTATTTGAGTGCTTTTGCATTATCCTTTGGTTATCAACGATGGTATGTAGTGTTCATGCTTTGACTAATTGGACGCATTTTTGTCTTGTGATATTGTTATGTGTAATTAAGAAAATATGTTCATTAGTGGAGGTGTACGCATTAGGTTGTGATGCTGTTATTTATTTGGATGGGTAGATAATTGGACGCAGCACCGGAAAATGAGGTTAGTCTTTTACAGTTGCCCAAATTTTAAGTCTTTATTATACACTATTGTGTGTCTATTAGGATGTAGATTACTATTAGTGCATATAGGCTAAAATGGTGCTTCATGATTATCCTTTTTTGTACTCAAGAGAATCATGATGGTTAAGCTTGAGTTCTGGTTCTTGCGTGTGTTGTGTTGTATTCGTGTATGGCGTTCTTAGTGAACTATCTCTCATCTCTTTTGTTCCTCCTATCCCTTCCGCTTTGTGTATGTTGGCGCGTAGAGAGCTCTATTACCGAGCTATATACGCTCTAAAACGAAAATAAGATCACCCAAAAAACGCTCGTAAACTTACCATCTAATGCTTTCTTAGAGTAAATCAAAGGATCAGTATCTTAGTAAGCACTCAATGTTGAGCCTAATTATGCACAATGTATCTCATCCCTACAGACTGCACATGTTTGTAAAGACTATAATAATTTGCGTTCACGCAAAGTTCCAGAACCCATTTTAGATGTTTTGAGCTCTCAACACTATTTTGTAGACATATCCAAAAAATACTAGCTTCCCTAGTCAATAAACCCTCAACTAAAACCATAATGTCATAAATGTATCGAAGAAAACACTCAGTGCAAAAATGTAGACACATACCATCTTAGAGTAACCAAAGGATGATCAGAAGTCACAGTCATTAATTCATAAACCGCAATCCCAAATTCACCTCTTCTCTCTGCAAGTCACAATCAGCAGCAGCATTAAGTTCGTGTCTATGCTCTCAATCCATGAGATAAGTCCTCAACTTATTAAGTAACCAAATTAGACCTTGAACTAACCCTTCGCCTGTCCCTCCCAATAGACTCCTGCCCCTTCTTCTTTCCCCTCATCATTATTAGTATCGCTCTCACCTCCACTCACAAATGCCTTTGACATTACACAGCTTCATTTAAACACATTTTTACATTAGTACACATAACTTCTCATTAATGCTGACTAGTGATCTCTGTTAAAGTCTCCCAACACCTTTCCCACCTAAGATAGCATATTAGTGTGTGTGTTGCTGACTGACTCAACAGTTCTAGTAATGCACAACATATCGTATTTTAATGGATGCCATATAATGCTTTTTACATTGTCCGCCACACACCCCCCCTGCATCTAATGTCATTAAATTTATTAATACATTTCCACTTCTGAATCTTTTGTTTTTATGTTTTATTTGTTGTCTAGTAATCTGTGTTATAAATAGATTTTACACATCCTCGATTGTGTAGCATATAGCATCTACTTTCTTGGTGTATTGAAGAAATGAGTTTGCATGGTGAGTATGTTTGCTCTGTCTTTGATTCAACAAACAAGAAGGCGATTTGCGTAAATATGGTGCTTTGTCATATTGAAGTATGTTAGGTAGCAATATGGGTTATCTAGTATATCAGTGCTATGATGTGATGAATGAGTTTGATAGAACTAAGTGATGTGTCGTAATATTGCTGACTGTATAAGATGATAAGTCAGTTAAAATTTTCCTTGTTTTTTTCGCATCTTTTAATGGCTATTGTATGTTATTGTTTTTCTCAGTGCCGATCGAAGAAAGAGTGACTATTTAGCATTTGCGTATAGTGTAACTGTGAGTGATTTTAGAGGAGGCGTTTATTTGGGCATTTTGATTTCTCAGCCAAACCTGTGAAATTGGAAGTCGTGAAATTGGATTGCAGTAAACAATTGATTCGTGGATACTCATAGTGAGTTGGCGACTTATTACTTTGAGACGTCGAGTGATTATCGTAATTACGAAAGAGTTTTTCTAACATGTGCGCCCCATGGCGATGTTAAGGTAGGTGTCTCAGTCGTCTGTGTGTGTCTAACCAGAGATTGATAGAAAATATGAGATAATAAGAAGAAAGTAGTTACTCTCTGATATATTGCCCAAGTAGATGACCTAGAAAGATATGTTTGTTAGAAAGACGCTGATAAGTATTTATACTACTTAATGTTGAGTCGCTGTGACACTCAGCCTGTGTGCTCTCCCGTACAATGTGCCCCTACGACTGTGCTAATTTAGAAAGCAATGAATATGATGTTGTGACGAGGTTGATGATTATTAGCAAGAAAATGTGTAAATCATTGTGGACTTCGCTTAATAGCTAGCACGTAGTGTAAGTGTGAAGAGAGAGTTCGGAGACTTAGTGAGGTGTGCTCAGAGACTTCTCCCTTATACATGAATCTTGCAATTTATGATTATTGAAGTTGTCATACAGATTGTTGGAGATAGGTTGTAAATATTGTTTAATGGACGTGCTAGGGCACAGACTTGAGTGAAGATTTCTAAGTCTTTTCCATGTAGGTGTAGTTTGATGATACCCCATTTTGATTACGGGCTGTTTTAATAATGTTACAATCAATCACTGTACATTTTATCGCAAAAATAATTGTGGCTAACTCTGTCTGTGTCAGAGGAGCATTGACCAAAGTTAGCACAGAGCAATCTCTAATAGTTACTCGCAACCCGTAAATTTTTTTCACTGAAATAGACTTCTTAGTGTCGAGAGGGGCGTATGCGTCACCGATTTTAAATATGATATTTGCAAATCTGTATATTATTGAGGATAAAGTCTAATTAGTTGGGAATTTATAATTGGTGGTTCGAGTGTTCGGTTGACTATATTTGACAATATTTAAAGATCCACGACTTGTCTAGAACTAGTTGTCTCATTATGTGAAGAAGGTAGAGGATGTCATGCATTTATTGTTGAATGAGGGGGTACTTTTGTCGCTTCTAGAGCAATATAACTTGTGATAATTTTACAGATATTCTTTGCTAAGTTGAGGCAAATAGACGTATACTTTCCAATTAGGCATATTTTCATCTATGCACCCCATTTTATGTTTTGACCCAAAAACACAAGTATATTTAAAGATCTCTAATTTATAATGGCGCAATTTATGAATTTCGCCTACATACCAAACAGACCCCTTATGATATTTCTAGAGGTAGTGTGCCCAACCGAGAATGAGCCAAAGCCCTTGATATTGTCTAAGCTTTGATTGCTTATAAGCTTGAACGAGATGGATCATGACTAGTTTGGCACCCTTGTGTCTGCCATATGGTAACAATTGCTATCGCAAATATTATTGTTCCTTGCTTCATTTAGATGATAATATTTGTTGTTTAATATAAATAACATTCCCGGTATTCAACATATTGGACTGTTTAATATGGCCATCCTATAAGTATATTGGTTGTTTCTTTGACGTTTTATGTGGTCTGGAGTTTGGTTGCTAATGTTTTCTTGCCTAGGTGATATGTTCATGTGTTCCGATTGAAGTCAGTCGGGTGTATCGATAACCGTAATACATACACGTTCTGTTGCAATCAATTCGCCTGAATAGGACGCAAATGAGGGTCTGAACATGAGCAGCGCTAAGTGTAATGATGTCCGAGGATGCGTGTACTCTATTCTAGATCTAAGTGTAGCGCATAAGATCTCGCGCTGAACGACCTTAGAAGAGAGTCGTAATGTGTCTTGAAATAAATACGATTCCTTCTCCCGCGTCCCGAGACCTCACGCGCCGATCCCTCTTGATGTTTCGATATTCAAAGCACAAATAGGCTTAAATTGCTTCAGAACATCTCGTGATGACCAAGATATTATCTGCTAGATCCAAGAACAAAATTTCATCCTAGATTGTATATGACTCCAATATTTTTTGCATGACTCCCCAAAAGAGTATCCCAATGTCTCCTATAGCACCTACGTGCCTTCTATTGACCGAGAAAACATGCTTTAAAACATTCAACATAAAGTGGTGAATTCATAGGTTTTATGCTAAAAATATAATTAGTGAAGGACGCAATATTTCGCCCCGTGATTATGCACACCTGTTACAACATCTCAAAAGTGTATATTAGTTTCCCTAAGTTCATGACAGTCTGAAGCTCGAAGTGTTGTATGAAGGCCAATATTAATGATAGTTAGCCGGTTAGAACGACATTGCCGTGTGATGATGTCTAATCGGTGTCGTTGCCTAAAGATCCAAATACTTTGAAACATGGTATACATCGTATGGTTACATCTGTTTACACCAGTGAGAGCTACTCAACCATCCGTGTTCGACGGATGATCAATCCCAAATAGATCTATTTTTATAACTATACGCTCTCATACATCAAATGTAATTGACTCGTTCCATGATAATGGCACAGTGGTGAGTTATCGCCTACTTAGGCAAACAGTGTAATCAGTGACTACAATGTACAGCTTGCGTCCAATTTGTAGAAGAACAATGCTATGTGTTCTATAAATCCCAAAGATTGTAAATCATTGATATTAGTAAAACATGGTGCCATGGAACTCACACTTAGTGAATAGAACGTGGTGTATAGAACGCAAGTGAATGAAAAACACCGTGGAGACCGACCTTTATCAGATTATAGCTCCGTACCCGAAAGATTTGAAAAGAATTATTCGGATGAATAAACTGAAAGAAACTGTTTCCTATGAGGTATCGGATAAGAGCCGCGAATGCAAACCTAATTAAATATACAGCAGTATAAGTACAATGTACTTAATAATACTACTTCACCACAGTTATATTTTTACACCGAGTTCACTGTAGATAGTTTTCTGCTCTTAGTTTAAAAGTGTCAAACCAATTCGCTTTATCCGTACTTTCATGTGAATAAATGGTGTTTGAATTGTAGCTATCCGTAAGAGAAAGTGATTTTCGTCGTCAGTAAACTTGATTGTTTGTTAATTATAGAGTGATGTGAAAGATTGCATTAGTGATTATATAATTCATAGTTATATAACTTGGGCTTTAAGATAGTATTTTATAATAGAATAAGCACAAAGAGTGATAGATAAGTATGAGATACAGTTTTATGGAATCTGTCATATCTATGATTCGTTTAACTCCGTTGACATTGTATTTCTTAGGATCCATTGGTTATAGTATTAAGAAAATCTATAGTTAATACCAGTATTTGTACTTCTATAATATTTAGTTCCGCCTGTTGATGACCTTGATAGAGTTCTGTGATTGTTTTATAAAAAATTATATAAAAACCTTCGTCGTTATTATAATTAATCGTCGATTAAACCTTATAAAGTCATAACTTACTCATATTTAACCGTTTGCTTGTTCTTTTCTATATGTATGGATGTGAGCATGGAAGATCTAATGCACGAATTTTATATTTTATATATGGTTTGCACTGTTATGAACAGTAACAGTAATACACTGAAGTTTATAAAATAGCTTATTTATAACTTACCATATTGAATGGTAGTCTTAAATTGTTATTCGTCGTTATAATTCGCGCTTTTTAGTGGTATTCTATGCTCCAGTTAGTAGTCGTAATTAAAAGGTCTTACGTTTATCGAAAATAATTTTTCCCAACGGTATACTGTCGTGAAGACATGCCTAAACTCATTTGTATAAATTTTGACCTTTTATATCAAAATTATTTTTTATAACTGTAAAGACTTGTAAAGAGACGTACGCGGCACTATGTCATTGTTGACAATCCGTTATTGTTAGTTGAGTGTGCTGTCACACACGTTTGGATGTTCTGACCATGAAACCAGTACTATGCTGTCTATAAATATCTCCCTTCAGTATATCGGTATTTGACTATCTAACAGTGAGATATTTATACAATGATTTCTATAAAAATATACCTTTTATACTGTTATATTAGTTGTAGACTTAAAAATGTCATTCTACTCTCTCTCGTTATATGCTCTGTTTTTCAGAAGAGTTCTTAATATGTTTAGATTCCTGATGTAATAAAGTACAAATCATGAATAAAACTATAAAAGTATACCTTAGTACCGAAATACAAACTAGATAGGTCGCTTATGCTTTGACATGATTTTTTTTATTATACATTTGTTTTATATACAATATTCACTTGCTAAGAAACTCATTACAACTCCTCTAATTTTAAGATAGCGCTTTAACTCTGTTGATATTTTTATGTCCTCTGTGTTAATATGGTCTATGAATATGTCCAAGTATGGCAAGTCCTAATGATCTATTGTATAATAATTACTGTAGATAAAACTTTCAATATAAATTATTTAAAAGAGTCTTATATAATTAATTTCAGCTTATATTAAGAAGATTTTATTGCGCTTTCCATTTACTTAAGTAGATTTCTGCGTCCCAAGACAATATACAAAGGTTAGGAATTATATAAAATTTTGTATTATTCCATATATCATAGACAAGATGTAGACCTATTGTTGGTAGATGTGAAACATATACAACAGCATTGAGCAAACATATGTAAAATGAATATGAATGCTTATAGGTTTTAATGGACGTATCTCGAAGAGTGTATGGCGTGATGAATCAAAGATAAATGTTATCTAGCAAGCTTTCTAAGATTCAAAAAACCCTAATGCAGAAACCTTAATATGTTTTCTTGATTATGACTTGTTAAATCCCTGTAATCCATGCTGAAGACACTTAGATATAACCTTAGAGATATATGACTTTGAATGCTATAGCCCTTGTATGCTTGGACTATTTGTGTGGTGTGTGTGTCTAGATAAAACATTATATTTGAAACGCAGAATTCCAAAGATATTGAGCCATGGCGTTATGGAGGATGTATTAGAGAAGAGTTAAGTGAAAGTGTTGTTTACTTGTGACAGAATGAAAGATGTGATTTTTAATTTTTTTTTTCTAGTTATTTTATGACTATGCCTGTTTATTAGTCCTAGAGTTAATGTTTATCAACTACCTACTCAATACTACAAGACGCCTAATGGTTGCAGTGATGTATGGGTTCAGTGTACAAGATGCTAAGATCTTGTAGAGTGTCACTAACATCTTTCCTCACTACGGTGGAGGGAGATGCCTACATTGGACTTAGGATGGTACGCATATTCGCTAAAGCGCAATTCACGTTGAAGATTTTGTGTCTGGGAGGTGTTTGACTTATAGTGTGTATCAGACTACAATATAAAAGGGACAACTTAGGGGGTGAAGTATATACGTGACTTCTGTTATTTGTGTGTGAATAGTTGCTGATATCCTGGCCATGTAGGTGATAGATTAAGTGAGAAGTGAGTTAATTTTGGTAGCGCTATATTAGGGTATAAGGGTGTGGGTTTTGTGTGCTTCGAGCTGTATGGTATCAGCATTGTTTTGTGTTGCGCTTTGTAATCGAGAGTAGCCACGATATGTGATTTATTGCTGAAACTGTAAGCGGCTCTTACGATATACCAATAAAAATAATAGATGAAGTTTTAAATCCTATATCTATTATTATGTTCATTTAACCTGCTTTGATGAACTATATAACTAGTTTACCTTGTTAGTGTTGCGTTTTAATGAATGGTTTATTTTTAGTTTACGCGATTTAATAGTAAGATTAAATTAAAAGCGAACGCGTAAAACCTTTAAAAAATAAATAATGAAAATTATGAGTGGGAAATGACTGAAATTTGTGAATGGCTATACAGTTCTCCAGACCTTTTAGAAGAGACGTTGTCCTCAAGGCTCATGTTGCATGACACTTGATGAAGGTACGAGTTTAGGAAGAGATGCGTGATACTTCTTTTTGAAATTGCCTTGCGGCACAAACCTCCCGTGCTTCACCGCAATCGTCAGCACCCTACTCTTGAGTTCCATCGAACCTTGATAATTGGGTAAGATTTGTTTACAACGTTTGACTTCTCGATACCATCTATCTACACGGCGTTCTTCCACAAAACGGACTTTGTCATCCACATGGGAGTCCTTCCACGGAATCGGCTAATGGTCGTCAAATGATAACATTTACATTCAATTGTCATTGAAATGTATTGTGAACTTACTGCTCAACTCTTGAGGAAGCTTAAAGTCTTGTATGCAAACGGTTCCAATCTTTTTCAGTACCTTGAAAGGTCAACTATCTAGGGTTTAATTCCCCGTTTGCCAAAACGTACGACCCTTTCAAGGTGTAACTTTGAGCTATAACTATATCCCCAGCTTTGGAACTCCGTCGACTTACAGCTTTAAGTCGGGTAACTCTTTTGTCGGTCATGAGCGGCTTGCATTCTTTGCTTGATCTGAATGACCTTCTCAGTTATTCATGGACCATTTTTGGACCGGTGAGTTGAACTTGTCCGACGCTCGGCCCAACAAACAGGTGAACGACACTTCCGTCTGTAAAGTGCCTCGAATGGTGCAGCCTTGATGCTAGCGTGATAACTGTTGTCTTAAAAAATTTCAAGAGTGGCTAAATTCTACCAACGATTTCACAAAGTCGATCACACAAGCACGTAGCATATCCTCCGAGGAGTTTGGATAGTTCTCTTGCTTTGTCCGTCGATTTGTGGATGGTAGCAGATTCACTCATTTCAAGATAGTACCCAAGGGCCTTTTCTGAAGTGATCTCTAGGAAATTCGATGCGAACCCTTGGAGCACGATCACAATTGATTGAGACAGGTATCCCATGTCTCATGACTAACTCCTTTAGGTACATTTACTCACCAATCTCTCCATGGGAATCTGTTTATTCATTGGCGTAATAGATTGCGACTAGTAAGACGGTCAACAGAAACACACAAATGGTGTCATGACCTTGCGACGACTTAGGAAGCTTTGTGACAAAATCCATGGTGATATTGTCTCACTTCCATTGAGGTATCTCGGGTTGTACCAACAATCTCGATTGTCTTTGGTGTTCAGTCTTGACCCTAGCACACTTCAAACATTTGCTAACATAGGTGGCGATTTCGGCTTCATATTGGCCCACCAATATAGTTTTTCATGTTCTTGATACATTTTGTCAGATACCCGGATGGATTGGTATTTCTTGATATGAGGGACTCGTGCTGATCACAGTCCTTAAAGCAACTTAACTATGGGACCAACTCCTGCCATTTAAGCATAGAGTTCCGTCGGCACGGGGTTTTAACTTTTCCTTCGGTATATCCTTCCTGGTCATACCTCCCACGTCTTCCTTCTTGATGTTCTCTGGTTTTTGTGCTTCTATTTGAGCTTCAAAATTTGTTTGGGATGATCCAAACTAATAGTCATGACTAAGGCTCGAACTCGTAATGGCTTTAAATCGTTCACTTTTCGGCTTTCAGTAAGGCATCGCGCAACTAGGTTTGCTGTCCTCGGGTTGATAACGAATTTCACAATCGTAAATTTCATTTGTGCGCACTTTTCCCAAACGACATTGCACTTACTCGTGGTCAGCTCCTTTTTGGTCATGCTTTGTGTCGTAAACTCTTATGGATACTTGGTCCCCCCCCCCCCCCCCCCCCTTGTGAACACCGTGACGCTTGGTTTCGTAAAAAGTAGTGTCTCCTCTATATTTAGTGCCCCCCCCCTCCCCTCTATCACCTACCACTTCAATGCAACACTTAGTCTTCCAATTCTATGAGTAAGTATAATTATTTTTTTTCATGAATCTTCAAATGTAGGTTTTCAAGTAGACTGCGTAAGCAACTCACTTCTCGTTTTGCATCAACAACCGCACCAATACCTTTATGCGAAGCTATCGACACATAAACAATGTTGTTCTCCAGCTCTTGAGGGAGTGCTTAAAACGTTAGGTGCGATATCAAAACTTATTCGTCAATGTCTGGAAAAGCTGCTTCTTGCTGTCACCTATTCAAATGGGCAATTTTCTTTCTACTCGAGCTTTGGGCTCAATTCGAGCTTAGCAATTTTTCGTTTAATCTTCATCCTGAATATTCGATGATATCCCGTTAAGACCTAAAAATTGCCGTATCTCCGTAGGAGTCTTGTGAGATGCCTAATATTTTATGGATTCGATCTTGCGGGATCCACGTGAATGCCTTGACTATCAATCACGTGGCCGGGAAATTATACCTTGGGAATCCAGAAAACGTCACATTTTAGAGGATGTAGTACAATTCTTCCTTTCTCTAAGCAATTCTAAGAATTGCCTTAAGATGTTTCTTTAAGTTCTTTCTTTGTTCTTTGAATAATGAGTATATGTCCAATTAACAAGATAATTACAAACTTATCCAAATACGGTTTGCACACCTGATTCATGAGATCCATAAATACCGCCGGTGCGTTCGTCACACCGAATGGCATAACTTGGAACTCATAATGACCATACCGAGTCTTGAATGTCGTCTTTGGAATATCTTCTTCGCGTACTCGAAGCTGATGATAACTCGATCGCAAGTCTATCTTAGAATAAACACTGGATCCTTGTAGTTGATCAAATAAATCGTCGATCTTGAGTGAATGGATAACGATTCTTCACAGTCAGCTTGTTTAATTCCCGATAGTCGATGCACATTCGAAATGATCCGTTCTTCTTTTTGACAAACAAGACTGGAGCTCCCCAAGGTGAGAAACTGGGTCTTATAAAGCCCTTGTCGGATAGTTCTTGCAGTTGCTCTGACAACTCTTTCATTTCAGAAAGAGCTAATCGATAAGGTGCTCGTGCTACAGGTGCAGCACAAGCATCTCAAATTCGATTTGGAATTCCATCTTGTCGGAGATCTGTGGAAGCTGACAATTCTTCAGGAATACTTTCGAAGAATATCGAACGATGGTATGTCTCAAGTGCTTTCCCCTGACTTGTTCTCTCTTGTCTCCTTTGTAGTAACATGTGCCAGAAAGATATGATGTCCTTTCAACAAATATTTCTGAGTTTTGGTGCATGAAATGATGTTCAAACGAGTCTGCTTTTCCCTGATTGCTTCCGTCACCATAGACAATTAAGGTTTCACTTCCCCAAGGAATACGAATGATCTTCTCAGCATAAGCTATTATGGCATGATACATTGACAACCAATCCATACCAATTATGACGTCAAAACTTCCAAGTTCTATGGGCATCAGGTTGATGTTGAACGGATGATTTAGTAAATTCTCTAATGGCGAGCAAATATGATAGCGAATTGTCGCTATAGGGAGGACTAAGTGATGTGTCTCGGCTTTTCGGCTTAGGATTTGGTATAAGATGATGTCAACTTTCTACGTAAGATGGAAGTGAAGTCTTGCTTGTAGTCTGCTAAGTGGTTACTAATTCAACTTTCTAAAAGTAAAACGCGTTTTATGAATTACGAAACACAGTACATGTATAAGTAGCGAAATCGTTTTCTTAGAGGATGTTTTTAGGTGACTACTCTCAGCACGGCATGGTATTTCATGAATTTATACATAGTTGATCAGGCTTTTGTTTATAGGTTGGAGGGACTAATCGATGGCGCATTAGCGTCTTTTCATCAAAATAGCGTTTATGATTTCATGAATATTTTGAGAGAGTGGGTTTGCCCAATTAATTTAGGGATTAAAGTATATTTGATGACACTTTTTACAACACATTGATTTGATAGATAATTTTAAATCATTCGTACAACGGAAATTTAAGAGAAACACAACAAGAACTCCTAAGGAGATAAAGTTTAAGATAGTTCCAACTTAGGGTTTACTAGGCAAGCGAGATAACTTTCTCTTTTAAGCGTCGATCTCATCCTCAATGTTGTTAAGGTCTTGTTCGGTTTCTCCTCCTCCAAAGGCATGCACCACTCCACGTGCTCTAGTACCTCCAGTTTGGTTTTCATGGTTTTGGTTCTTTCGCTCTTTGGGGGGACTAATCATTCCCTGTAGTGCCCTTTGATTCGACATTCATTGCCAAGTCGCCGTTCTGACTTGCCCCAGTGCCCCTTTGGTTGTTAGTAGTATTGGCATTTGTAGAACTCCTACAATCACGGGCCAGATGGCCAACTCTGTTGCACTTGTGGCATTTGGGAGCACATGGACCATCATGGTGATAGTTGGATTTAAACACAACGTCTGTGTAGGTCCGAGTAATGTTTCTTCTCCCGTGCCCTGAAATGATAAAGCTTGATAGTATTTTGCTTCTTGTTTGTGCTGTTGTGGTTCTGGATGTTGTTCGTAGTAAGTGTTAGAACCAATTCTCTCTTGTTCTCAGCCTGGCGTTCAGCAGGAGTGCTGATCTTTTTGTCCATTAGTTTGGTTACAAATTCAATTGCATCTTGCATTGTCTTAGGCTTAGATGCCCTCACCCCTTCATGGATCATGTCCACACATTTCTGAAACTTCACTATTGGACACTCACTCTTGTAGTGTCTCAAACTTCCACACTCATAACAGGTGCGGGTTCGTTGATTCCTAGTAGTAGCAGGTGTTTTACAATTTTGGATATGTGGCCAACCTTCTTGCAATTTCCGCACTTTATAATGTACGGTCTATTATGGTGAAATTTGCACTGGTTGCACAGAGGTAGAGATCCAACATATGCTTTCTTGCTGATTGACCTAGTAGTGTGCGCTCTAGGCACCTTATGCCCTTTGTTTTGTTGGCTCGAGCTTCCATTGTGGTTACCTTACCACTTCCTCTTATTGCTAGTATTCTCTGCTACCTTGTCTTCTTGTCGTTCGATCTGGCTCATTGACTTGCTGGCCATGTTGGTTTTGTCTTATAAATAGCAATAGCCACTCGCTGGGCTACAACCCGCTCAATTTCCTCAACACTCATCCCTTGATTAATAGTTGTCATCGTTTCCTGAAGATCACAGGGAATAAAATGTATATGAAGTTTCATCCAAGGAAAAATCATGACACTCCATGATTACAACATATATGTAAGGTGAGACCACGTCATGCAGAGATATAAGATAACAGCAACCATGGCATAAATAAATCCACATCATACAGTAGCATGATCATAACCAACAGCGTAGGTTAATACTTAATACATCATTTTACCTGAGTAAAAGAGTACAAGCTTTTCATTAACGCTACCAACCGAGTATTACTCAAGTTTAGTGGGATATAATATCAAAATGAAGCTACACTGTTTATATCTACTTATCTATGGGCCGGGTGCCTCTTAGATATAGATCTAGACTCTTATGTTATCTTTAAGTGACTTAATATTCTCTGGTGGTGGTGGTAATGATGAAGGTAGTGCAGCAGCAAACTCGGTAATGCATGCCTCAGCAGATGGTGATCGTGGAGTATGGTGTTAAATAGACATCCGTACTGTACGGGATTTGGTCTTAGAAAAAAGATGATATGGTGTGGAGAGGTGGGTGGTGTAGAAGCAGACTCATCAGTCTCAAATGCCTTGCTATCCTTACATACATCATCATCATCGCGTATCATCAATGACTTTCCGTTATCATCATTGTCTCCTCGTCGATAGATGGTCTCAGGTCCTCTTAGGTCCCTCCTCATCCTCCTCCGGATTGAAGTCAGTAATGTAGCCCGGTGATAGGGCTGTAGGTGAGGCATCCGCAGGTAGAGGATGATCCTCTATTGGTGCCTCTAGCTCCTCATCAGAAGCTTACTGGAATCTCTATGGCTCAGAATTAATATAGACAAACGTGTAGGTAACCGTCGATGGTGAAAACATGACTACTTGCAACGAGCAAAACTTAACTTATATAAGTCTATTATATAAGACCGGTCATGGTGTAATATGAATATGGCTCTCGGACTTGCTGCATTAAAATGAATGTGTAAGATATCATATTCGATAGCTTAATGTTTAGGTAGCGTTTAGGACCTACGAGCTTATAGTGCTACCTTGCCTAAAGAAATGTTCCCCTATTTATATAAATAACCCTTATATAAATAATTAAGAGTATGTGCGAAAGAAGGCAAACTCATCTTTGTATATATACTAGGACCCTTATACGTAACGTACGTTACTTAATATTGAACAGCATATATGAATTATGTGAAGCATCTAGTAAAACTAACTGGAATGCGAACAATAGTGTATGGGATGTCCCGTTATGAATCCCTTGTATGAATGCAATGTATGAAAACAGTTATAGTCTAGCAAAAACATTTGACCTGGTTCTCTATAACCTTGGCTCTAGATAACAATCTGTAACACCCCCAATTAGGGTCGCAGCAAAATAATGTGTCCGGGAGCGTTACTTCATAGATCAATAGCACAAGATATGAGAACGACCTCTAAAAGAGTCGTTTAAAAATATGATACATTGGATTTATTGTAAATTATTTGATACAAAACACAACGACTTAAAATTGTTCAACATTTGATGACAAGTAGTTTTAGATCAAAACAAATTTCCCTAGATGTAATGATCTTAAATCTTTATGCGATGACTCCTCAAAAGAGTATCCCCAATGTATCCTTAGCACCTCGTGCCTCATTGACCTGAGAAAACATGCTTTAAAACGTCAACATAAAGTTGGTGAATTCATAGGTTTATGTAAATATAATGTAGGACCGCAATATTTCCCGTGATTATGCAACCTGTACACCCATCACAAAATGTATTTACGTTTCCATATGTTCTGGTCAGCTGAAGGGTCGACATGTATGAATGCAAATAATATATGCCACATTGCCGTGATGGAAGTTCAACCTAAAATCCCAAATCCGACATGTCTACATCCGTTTGGTTCACTCTTGTTGACCACTAGTGAAAAGCTACCACCCGGACGAGATTTCAATCCCAAAGAGATCTATTTATAACATTCGCTCCTCACATAAAGTAATTGACAGGTTCATTGATAATGGGCACATGTGGGTTTATCGCTACTTTTAGGCAAACACGTAATCATGTTAAATGTACACTAAAAAAAAACGTGCGTCCAATTTGTAAACACAGATGCATGTTTATCACCCCAAAAGTTGTAGAAATCATTGAGTATAGTAAAACATGGGGCTATGAACTCACCTTTAGTGAAATAATACTGATGTATATGAATCAATGTGAATGAAAACGTCAACGGATAAGACCTGAATGAACCTAATTAGAATATAAGCAGTATAAGTACAATGCTACTTGAATAACACTACATCACCAAGTTATATAGCTTACACACCACCTAATAGTTTTTGTGTTTTAGTTATAAAATGTCTAAACAATGTTTAAACCCGTCCTGTTTATTTGAATAAGGTGTTTGTATTTGTATCCGTAGATAAAGAGTGGGTTTTTCGTCTCATAATTGGATCTGTTTGTTATTAATACATGTTTTTATTTCATTATTGATTATATAATTATCTTTATATATGGTGTAATTGTTTTTATCAAAATAGTGCACAAAAGTAAGATAGTGCTATACTCGTTTATCAATAAAACCAGTATCTTTATCGTTTTAACTCTGGATTCATGTGTTTATTATTTGTCCAACGTGTTTCGTATAAGAAAATATATCAAAAATATTAATTTATAATATTTCCATGCCACTGAGTAACAGTAGTTCTAATTTGTTTTTTAAAAGTATATAAAATCAACTTTTATATAATTAATCGTCGTAACCTTTCCAAAGTCATAACTTACTCATATTTAATCCGTTCGCTTGTTCTTTATATGTATGGATTCGTATTTGAAAAGTCTAATCAAAATTTTAGATTTTTTTATATGGTTTGGCACCAGGTTTATGAAACTGCCAGTTAAAGACGGTTAGAGTGAAAGTTTATAATAAATAAGTTTTTATAACTTTAATTATTGAAATAGTATTTTAATTGTATCTCGTTCGTTTTAATTCGGTTTTTAGTGATTCCTATGTCCACATCTTCGTAATTAAAAGCTCCATTTATGAAAATTATTAGTCCCAAATAGTTGTACTATCGCGTGATAGAGTAATTCCTATTTTATAAATTTACTTTTATAAAAATACTTTTTAACTTAAACATGTAAATAACGCATCACCTTCATTTTAAATCCGTTTTTTGAGTTTCTTACATGTTTGGATTCGTCATGAAAACTAATATCTTTATAAAATATCCCCTTTAATATATCAGATCTGAAACAGTGATTATTTTTATAAAATAACTTTTATAAGAATACTTTTATACATTTAATTATTGTAAACTTAAAGATTGTCTATCTGCCTTGTGTTGATTGTCGGTTTTTCAAGTTTCTTATATGCTTACGATCCTTGTGATAAGTAATAATTGAATAAAATATAAAATGTATACCCTTATATACGAATTCAAATAGTAGGTTCTTATGTTTGTACATGATTTATTTTATACACTTGTTTTATATACTTTTCACTTTGCTAAACCATTACAAGTCCTCTAACTTATTAAATAGCATAACTTGATATATTTTAAGTCTTCTATAATATGTCTATGAATAGGTCCAAGTATGGCAAGTCCTTATGATCTTTGTACATAACTTTTGTAAATAAAACTTTTAATACAAACTAATTTACAAACTAAACTTATAAATTAATTTACACTTTTAAAGAATGTTTACTTCCATTTTAAGTATCATTTCACCAACAATAATATAAAATTCGAATTATATATATCTTTGTAATATTCCATAAATCATAAAAATGAACCTAGGTGGTGTTTAACATATATAACAAGCATGAAAAACATATGTAAATGAATAATGAAATGCTTAGGGTTTAAATGAACCTTATAGGAGTGATGTAGGATCAAGAATACAAGATAAAAATCCTAGCAAGGCTTCCAAATTCAAAACCCTAATCAAGAAAACCCTAAATATGTTTTTTTGATTAATCTTTGTTAAACCTAAATCCAAGCTTGAAATACCCTTGAGTAACCTTAGATATGCTTAGAATGAACCCTTGTATGCTTGAAATACTTTAGAATCAAAAGAAAAATGAAACCCTAGTTTTATAATGTATGTTGTGGGTTTTGGTTTGTAGGGAGAGAGTATGAGTGATTTATTTTGCTTGCATGAGTTGTAAATGTGTTAAATTAAACCTAAGACTTGCTAATTATAGAAATGTGGTATTAGAAACAACCTAAGATCAAACCATGGACTAGTAATGGTTTAGGGTACCAAAGCAAAGTGCTCTCCTCCTCCCCATGCACATGGAACGGCAAAGATGGGTTTTAGGGTACTATGATGTGCCAATTTCTTGTAATATGTGTTTAGGGTACATGTTGTGTAAGTATAACAAAAAAGGTAGGACTTAGTGGGGATTTAATTGATTTATTTGTGTGTATGATGCTATATCCGGCCATGAGGTGATATTAAGTGAGAAATGAGTTAAATTTTGGGTATTGGGTATAATAGTGGGTATTGGTTTGAGTATAGATAGGTATAGGTGCTTCCGGGTATGCCCGAGTGTAATTTATTGCGAAACGTAAGCGTTTTACGTAACCTATAAAAATAAATTATGAAAAATTATAAATTATACTCTTAATAATCATATAACACTTGCTTGATGTAAACTTTACGCGATTTAACTATAAGATAATAATTAAAAGCGAACGCGTAAAACCCTAAAAATAAATAATGAAATTAATTGAGTCGGGAAATGACCTGAAAATGTGAAATGTTACATATATGATCGGTTTGCCTCTCGAGAAGCGCTTGTTTTTGTTCGAGTCACGATCCTGACTCTTCCTTTGTTTAACACATAAAAAGGGAGGGTTTCCGTATACTTAAGGTCAAGTGCATGTGATAGTAATGGTACACACCATTGTGGTGAAAAGGAGTCACATATTGAAAAAGTGGTTGTTAAATTATATGCTTCAAATGGTGTACTTCTTTTGGTTTATGAAAAATAAGAACTTCTTTAGACTTTAATTTCAAATCATCTTCTACCCTCTCCAAATTTGAAAAATTAACACTTAAAGATCCCCTTTGTCCTAATAAACATGGTTTAAATCCATAATGTTTCTTGAGATCACTATACGTAGATGATATTAGCAATACACCCCTTAGGGTGGAAATATTCCATGTGAGGTGAAGGCGGTATATGAATGGTTAAATTTTCTACTACCTTCATCCTAAAAATATCCAGATTATACAGTTTAATGGATGGTTCGGGGACTCTTTTGTCTCCTAGACTTATATCTAAGGATGGACATTTGATTAAAGGCTTTAGTTGAGGCTTTGGTTCTACAAAACTAGGAATTTCCCTAGAACTAAGAGAAATGTTAAGATTACAAGTAAACCTACATCCTCTAGTTTTGTTTGGTCCAAAGGTTCTACCTCCATCAAGGTTCCTAAAGTCTCTTCTACTTTTTTCGGGTAAGTCACGTGCGGTGTGTATACCTCAATTGATGGTAGGACTTATGAGGTACTTTGTGGGCTTGGATTTCCCGCCTTATCCTCCGTTATATCTAGATTACCTATATTCTCATCGTATGTTTTGTTAGAACCTAACAATGATATACACCTAGGTATCTCAACTCTAACCATCTTATTCCCAACTAATTTTTCTACTGAGCCTTGAAACTTGTTATTGATTTATCAGAAATAACATTTCCTGGGTTGTCCCACTCTTCATAGTCGTATTAGGAAAAATCCTTAATGGTTTACCATGCTTCTTCAGCACTTAATTCCCTAATGTTATCGCTTGTTGCAAAGTCAGCGGCCATTTGGGTGGTGCGTTCAATGTGATCGTAAAAGATTTGAACTTGAAGCAAATGATCAATGCCATGACGAGGGACCCTTTTGAGTAAGTCCTTGAAATGAGTCCATGCTTCATGAAGAGATTCATCCTGATGTTGTTGGTACATCAAGATGTCATTTCTAAGTTTAGTAGTCCTCCCTGGTGGTAAAAACTAAGTGAGGAAACAAGAAGTGAGATCCTCCCAAATGGAGATGGATCCCACGAGTAGACATTAAAGCCAATTTATAGCTTGATCGTGAAGAGGGAATTGGAATAAAATAAGGCGTGTTGTCTCTCTAAAGGCACCATTAAGGTAAACTAAATCAACAACTTTAAGAAAATCCTTAAGGTGAACCGGATGGTATCGGATCGCAAGTGGGACACATTGGCCTCTCCGGGAAGCTTAATAGTGTTTCGATAACCCTCGTGGATGGGTTTGGACTATTCTCCTAAGTTCTGTAGTCGGTTTTCATCTCACATAATGGTTAACAAAAGAATGGGTACAAAACAAAGGGCACAAAGAAAAGATACACTACGAGAAAGCTAATGACAAGAACATGAAATCTCACTTGATAGGAATCTAATCAGTAGACCTAAGCTAGATAATTTTACGAACCCTAGACTATTCTCTGGCAGCGGCGCCAAAAACTTGATGAGCAGGTTGCAACACCAAAGTTTTACAACCCTCCTAGGCAGAGCACCTAACCGTTGTAATGTAGCATAGACAAGACTCGAGGGGGTTGATCGTTCTCTAAGGGAATTGTAAGGTAGGCTTGAAATGTATGTCACTAAGGTCTAAGGGTCGAGGGAAGATTATTTTTGTGTTTTTATATGTTTTTGAAAGCAATTAAAGTCAATATGTTTGAGAGAGGGAGTTTTAACCAATCTAAACTACTCCTAATATAAAAAATGTAAAAAGTGGTAGGAACTCGTATGGGTAAACAAACGTGTTCACTTAGGATGCACTACTCCCTAGTCACTTTACCTAATCTATCGCGTTGTCACTCCATTGCTAGTGTAATGTGAAGTATTCCCTAATTCGATTGTCGGTTGGTTAGGCTTGCATCTATGTAATCACCCAGGTATGCTACGCCTTTCGGATGTTTACCTACCCAATAGTTAAATTACATGCAATAAATACTCACCTAATTAACTTACATAAGATGTTGGATTTGTTAACTCGTCACATTTTAGTTTATGTCTAGCAAAGGTACGGTGTTTAACTAGTTTTCAATTACCTAATGTGCACACCAATAGTAAGAAATAATAAATCAATTATTATAACTAGTTTTTATGCAATCCTAAGCAAACACTAATTGATTTAGCATAACATATTAACAACGAGGTATTAGGCGGACGCGCATTGCTGCAGAGCTTAATATCTGATAGATTGATGTTGCTCGTGAGTTGGTTGGCAATGAACATTACGCACTATAAACAGTAACTACAAAACAGGAAGAAAATCTCATATCAAACTGAAATTTTCTTATATAAGGGTTCCAAATAATAACCATCCTTTGATTATATTCTTATAAATACAATTTAAGCAAAATAAAAATAACAAATAAAACTAACTCAAGTCCTCGGATGTTAAAATCTTAATTGTTAAAATCTTTTGCTAAAGGAAACATTAGATAATGAACCATTATGCGGTTGCATGTTGCGGTTAGGATGCCAATTGATAAACTCACCAGGAAGATTTCTTTGTAACATTTGTCGTTGGATGTCTCACCAGATCGATCGAACTATGAAGAAACAAAAATATATGGAAGAACCTTAGAAAATCATCATTACTCTCATCACCATCATCAATAAAACTTCCCCTTAGAACCCTATATAGGAACTGTAATCTTTGGTAAAGTTATAGATGTCGATGAAGGACTTTCATGTTTTTGAAATGGGCCAAGATCAGGAAGATGGATAGTTGGTTAGAGCACTAGATGGAGCGCCTTGGTTTTCCCATGCAAGAAGCATACTTTCACTTCCTGTTAGCTCTGTTTTTTTCATGCTTCTTGTTAAGAAGGCTTTTCATATGTTTGTTTTTTACGTTTCTCAACTAAGGAAAAGGCCTTGTCATCTAATGCTCCAGTCTTAGAAAACTTCACTACAATATGAAAGGTAGATGGAGGTAGCTTATTTATCTCAACATCCTGTGTAATATAGATCCTCCTTCAAGCATCGTTTATAACTTTGATATCGATTTCTCTCATGGTCTTGACTCTAACATTAGGACACTGTTATTCCCTTTGAGTTAGTGACCAAAACTATATTAGTTAAGATAAACTAACTCATGGCTTATAGTAATGTATAGAAAATTAGTTTTGACACGTGATAAAGATAAAATAGTAAAGAACACAAAACCAATTTTCAACATTTAACTCTTTATGTTTATTAAGAATTATACCCTATTGTATGCGGAACTACAATAGAGATTGAATGACAATGTGTGTATGTGATCTCCTCACTAATAACTTTGCATAAACCTAAAGTGTTATACAAAGTTGACTACTATGCTAACCAACTGAGCTTGCTCAGGGACTTAGTAAAAAAAAAGAAGCTTTAATACTTAACAAATTCTATTTGAGTTAGGATTAGGTTATTATATATAAAAACTAGACTTCATCTTTTTCTCCTATTTTTTTTTGGTGTGCCGTGAGATCCATTACCCCAAGAACCCTAGGAAAATCTTTTTCAAGAGCTAGATCCAAGAATCAATCAAGAGTGTTATTTAGGTGCTTGTAATCAAAAGGTAAACACATTAAACCTCTTTAATTCTCTTAATTTTTATAGCTTAGTTATGATTAGGGGTGGCAATTCAGGTCGGGTTCGGGTTGGCGGGTTCGGGTTGGCAGGTTGGCGGGTCAGAAAACTCCAACCCGAACCTCGTCTTGGGTTGATACGACATTACATTTCCCCGAATCATATAAGGAAGTCCACTAACATATTTCTCAACTTCCTCCGATTCCTCATGGAACATCCTTCCACACATCAGTGCAAGCTCTTGAAAACGCAGAGTGTAACTTGCGACGTCAGTACCTTTTACTTTTAGGTTCTAGAGCTCAATTTCTAACTTCTTGATTTCACCCCTTGGGTAGTATTTGACTGTCATCATCTTCTTAGTGCCTTTCCAGTCTATAGCATATGCAACATCGTGAGTAACAGTCTTCCTGTGGGAGTTCCAGCATGTTAGGCATTTCCAAGGAAAAAGTGCATGTAGAAAACTTAACTTGTTTCTCCACAGCACAGTTTTGATATGGAGCACAGATTCCATCTTCTTGAACCATTGTGACAGCACAACCACTCCTTCAGTACCCTTAAAAGTAAGGGGCTTGTAATTCAGAAAATCCTTGTACGTACACTCACGGGGAGTGCGCACAGTTCCTCTAATTCCAGTGTCAGAATTATGGCTTCCGTCGCCATGACTATTAGTGCTATTTCGAAGAGTTTCATGGTTAGCAAGTGTCGCAGACACTCTTTCTTTGATTAGTTGCTCAATAGCAGCAACTGTCATAGGGGCAGTAGCAGCAGCTCTTGCAGCAACAGCAGTAGCCCTTGCAATAGCAACAGAGGTTCTTCTTGGCGGCATATTATTCTAATTCACAACAATATAAAACACATGAGTTTTCATAAACATCATAACATGACATGGGTAAAACATATATATAACAAGATCACATCACACAGTGATTACATAACATGACTGGATCCACAACCCATAAAAGATTGAGATCGACATAACATAATACAAACAATTATATATAACAAGAATACATCAGACAGTGATTATATAAACATGACCGGATCACAATTACTAACAGAATTGAGATTCGACAAAGACATAATACAACACATCCTATATACTGGGAAAACATACATGATTATCTAATACAAGAAATGAAAAATACAAATCCTGCTACCGTGCTAGCTGGGATAAAACCCATAACACTTAGCCGGCTAACATAATGATAGCTATGAATATGACATGAAAATGTAAACCTTGGCAAAACTACCAGCGCCCTCGGGATCATTTGCATGAGTTTGATCTCTAGCCTAAAGTGCCTGAATAAGTCCTAATGCCGTTGATAACTGTCCCTATAGTGATGAAACCTGTGCAATCAATGTCATCATCAGTGACTCCTGTGAGGCGATACGGTAATCTTGCATCTGGGTGTGAGTCCTATAGGCCTGCAGCTTATAGTGAACTGGTGAACTCAATCCCACTAAATGTGCCCAAGCCTCTCAAGAAGCTAGAGCCTCCTGATCTAATAGTCGTGCAGTCTTATAGTAAAACTGTCTATCATCGACCAATCCATCAGATCTCTGAAATAACTGAGTCTGCCTATCCTGAGTATCCTCTATCACAGCATAAATATCCTGTGTGTCTTGCTCCTAAACCGCAACAAGCTCGGTCACTCTAGCATTGACCCCCTCGAGGGTCGTCGGTGCTACCTCCTTAACAGACTTTGTTGGGTCTACCCAAACATCCCTAATGCCATAGCCAACCTCCTCGGCTCTCTGGCATTTGATCTCAGTATCGGTAGTGTCGATAAACGCATAATCCGCTCTATGACCTCCAGTAGGTCTAGGAGCAGCAGTCGAACTCTCCCCTACCTCATACCTCAATGTGAGAGCGGTCAGACATAACCTTTTACAAGGTGGTAACTCGGCCCTGGGAATGTCCTCTCTACGGTCGATTGGTAGTGGTATGAATAGTAAGACTCGTAGTGGTGGTAGTGGAGATGATGGTAATGGTAATGATATGGGTACAAGTGGTGGTAAATATAGTGATGATGGTAGAGGTGGTAGTGGTGGTGAGGGAATTAGGTAGTGAGGTGTCCAAGGGATAAGGGAGATGGTGGTGGTGATCGGTGGTGTAGTGTGCGCCAACAATACTCAGTCAATACGTTGCCTCCATGGATGGTGGACATTGGTGGCTCAATATGACAGTCTTCCGTGTCCTACGAAGACGTATCTAAGCAAAAGGGGTCCTTAGTCTGAGGTGATCTGGGTGTAGGTGCAGACTCATCAGTCTCAAATGCCTCTGTATCCCCATATGAGGGAACATGGTCAACAACAGGTACAGCAGAAGAGTCAGCTAGAGCTAGGTGCTCCTCCTCCTCCTCGTTATCATCCTCATCCTCAAAGGGCTCCTCATCCTCATCATCAGTATCATCATCATCGCCATCATCATCAGAGGGATCATCATCACCATCCCCTCCATTAGCAGGATAGTAAGCATGATCCTCCTCGGGGTCCTCCTCTTGATCCTTATCCGGATCAGAGTCTGTCACATAGCCTGGCGACAAGGCGGTAGGTGAGGCATTAGCAGGTAAAGGCTGGTCTTCTAAGGGTGCCTCATCATCGGATGGCACTAAGTACTCGGGGTACTCAGCCTCAGGTACGTATGGTACCTCGACAGGTAAAGGTGAGTGCTCAGGACCGGGCACGTAATCGGGAGACGGTGGGTGCTCAGGTCCTGGCACATAGTCCGGAGATAGTGGGGCTACCGACTGCATAGGGAGTCCATCGTATCCGTATACGATGACTCGTGGAGAACCTCCATCAGACAGCTCCTCATTAGCTCCCCAGAAGACTCTCCCTAGCTCAGAATCAGTGTAGACGGATGTGTAGGTGACCGTGGATGAAGAAGACATGACATAATCTGTCCCAATACAACAGATGCAAACATCACAAAGTGTAGTTACATTTCTCTAAGCTCATGATACTGAAGCTCGACATGTATGAATTGAAATATGAATTGCCAACATTGCCCTTGATGATGTTCTAACCCGCAACAACCCAAATCTGACATGGTATACATCCGTTGTTTGGCAAACCGGCACAGTGAATGCTACTCACCCGAACGGGGATGTCAATCCCAAATAGATCTATTTATAACATTCGCGCTCATACAAAGTAATTGACAGTTCATGATAATGGGCAGAGTGGGTTATCGCTACTTAGAAAAACACGTAATCATGATAAAATGTACACTTGCGTCTAATTTGTAAAACAATGCATGTTTCCATCCCCAAACGTTTTAAATCATTGATATAGTAAAACATGGGGCTATGAACTCACCATAGTGAATAAACTGATATATATGTATCAAGTGAATGGAAACGTTACGGATAAACCGAATGCAACCTAATTAAATATAGGCCGTATGAGTACAATGTACTTAATAATACTACATCACAAGTTATATAGTTACACCACCACCTAATAGTTTTTGTTTAGTTTAAAATGTCAAAACAATGTTTAAACCGTACTTTATTGAATAAAGGTGTTTGTATTTGTATCTGTAAGATAAAGTATAGTTTTCGTCTCATAATTGATTGTTTGTTAATAATACATTTTTTAAATATTATTATTGTTTATAATTATATTATATAATTGGTTTAATTATTTTTATAAAGAGTGCACAAAAGTAAAGATAGTGCATACGATTTTATAAACCTCATATCTTTATCGTTTTAACTCCGTTTCAAGTGTTTCTTATGTCCACGGTTTCGTATTAACAAAATATATAAAAATATTATAAATGATGAACAGTAGTTCTAATTGTTTTTGTAAAATTATATAAAACTACTTTTATATAATTAATCGTCGTAACCTTCCAAAAGTCATAACTTACTCATATTTAATCCGTTTCACTTGTTCGTTATATGTATTGGATTCGTTTTAAAAAGCCTAATCAAAGTTTACTTTTTCATATGGTTTTGGTCTGTTATGAACAGTAACAGTAAGATGAAGTTTATAAAAATATTTGTATAACTTTAATTATTGAAATTCGTATTTTAATTGTATCTACTTCGTTTAATTCGGGGGTTTTAGAATAATGATTCCTATGTCCACGTCTTCGTAATTGAAAGCTCTATTTAGGAAAATTATTTTCCAACAGTATACCATCATGAACAGTAACCTATTTTTATAAATTTACTTTCATAAAAATACTCTTTAACTTAAACTTGTAAATAACGTATCACCTTTCATTTTAAATCCGTTTTTCGAGTTTCTTACATGTTTGGATTCGTCATGAAAAGTAATATCTTTATAAAATATCTCCCTTAATATATCAGATCTGAAACAGTAAATATTTTTATAAAATAACTTTTATAAAAATACTTTTATACATTTAATTATTGTAAACTTAAAAATGTCATATCTCCTTCGTTATTGCTCGGTTTTTCAAGTTTCTTATATGCTTACGATCCTTGTGATAAGTACTAATTAAATAAAAAAATAATATATATATGTTATTTGACAAAATCAAATAGTAGGTACCAAAATAGTTTACATGTTTTTGTTTTATAAAACAAGTTTTATACTTCCATTTATTAAGAGCTTTTATACAATTCTTTTACCAAGTTTTCTATCATATATCTTACATCTATTAGTCCTCTAAAAGTCCATAACAATTGTCCAAGTGAAAACCATGTTCTCATGATCTTTTATACATAAACATGTAATTAACTTTCAATACAAAATAATTTACAAACCTAACTTATAAATTACTTAACACTTATATATAATATGTAATTCCATTTTAAGTGTTATTTCATCAAGGTATATAGTAATTTCGAATTATGATAAGCCCAACATCTTCATATATCACCAAATGAATCTAGGGGTTTTAACATATATAACTAGTTTATACACATAAGATAATATTGAATGAAATGGAAATACTTAATTTGACCTTATAAGAGGATGAGTAGATGGATGAACACAAAATAAAAATCTAGCACAATCTTCCAATTCAAACCCGAATCACGAAAACCTAAATATCGTTTCTTGATTAATCCTTGTTAAAACCCAAATCCAGCTTGATTGCCTGTGAGTAACCTTGATATTACTTGGAATGAAATGGTGTATTCGTGCATGCCTTGGAGTGAAAAATAAAATGAAACCCTAGCCTATAATTTTAAGCCGTAGGTTTTAAGCTTATTTTGGGAGAGTATGATTTGTTTTTCTTGTAAATGAGAAGAGTATGAGTTAGTTATCATAAGACTTGCTATTTATGGAACTTGGAAAGACCAAATACAACCTTAAACTAATACCATGGGATGTAGTGGTTTTGGGTACATTGCAAAAGAGCTCTCCTCCTCCCTAGGAGGAGGCCACGGATCACATTGGATGTAGGGTACTAAGATGGGACAATTTCTAGTAAGTAGTGAGATGTAAGAGTCCTTTTGTCCTAGGTTGAGTTAGGAAGTGTACTTGTGTAAATTAAACTTGTCTTATGTTTATTTCATAGTAGATCCAGTCATAGTGGTTTATTAAGTGATAAAATGACTAAATTTTGTGTATTGGGTATAAATGTGGGTATTGGTTTGAGTATAGATAGGTATAGGTACTTTCGGGTATGCCTAAATGTAATTTATTGTGAAACGTAAGCGTTTTACGTAACAAATAAAAATAAATTATGAAAAGTTATAAATTATACTCTTATTAATCATATAACACTTGCTTGATGTAAACTTTTATTTGTTTGGTGTCCGTTTACGTTGAATGATGATTTTTAGTTTACGCGATTTAACTATACGATAATAATTAAAAGTAAACGCGCAAAAGCCTAAAATAAATAATGGAATAAATGAAATCGTAAATGACCTAAAAATGAGAAATGTTACACACTCCTACAGGATACTGATAAGATTGATTAGCTAAACATATATACATCCTGGTGGGTTTGATGGTACCACCTAAGAGTTTCGCGTACAGTGAGTATAGGATTAGGTTGATACTTGCACCAAGGTCAGCCAAAGTATTACACGTAATTGAATTTCCAAGGGTACAAGGGATTAGAAAGCCTCCCGAATCTCTATGTTTTGGTGGAATTTTATTTTGAACGATGGCCGAGCATTCTTCATTAAAAAAACAGTGAATATTTCTTCCAGCTTGTTCTTGTTGCTGACAAGTTCTTTCAGAAATTTGCCATAATTTGGCATACCAGCTAGAACATCAACGAGGGGTATATTGATCCTAACTTCTTTGATCATGTTTATGAACTTGCCATATTTTTCTTCCATCTTTTCTTTTCTAAGGATTTGAGGGTACGGAATTCTTGATTTGTATGCCTTCATTGGGATTGGTTCAGTTTGTTTAGAAGTGGAAGGGGTCAGTTTATCTTCCTTAGCCTTCTCCTCAGCTTCGTCATCACTGTCATAGTTGATAATGGTGATCTTATCATTAGTATTTGATGGTGGATCATATGTTTTACCACCGCGTGTACATACAACATTTACATGCTCGGTTCTAGCAGGTGGTAGACGATAGGCTTTATCATTTGATCCACCTGATGGCTTTGGATTCAGTTGCGTGGTACTTGGAAGAGCACCAGTCGGTCTGGTAGCATTTTGGTCAAAAAGTCGACCAAGTATTGTCTTAAGGTCGTGAATCCCATCTTGGTGATTCTTTTGTCCTTGTTCGAACTTTGTCTTAAAGTTGAAGAATAGATTTTTGACATAACCATTTGATGATTTTTGAGCAATCATGAATTCTTGCATGGTTTTTTCGAATTTAGATTCTTCGTGCTTCTTTTTAGGTGATGGTTTGTCTTCACATAATTGTAAATGATGATTTTTGTCTTGTGGTTGGCGATCGTGCCAATTACCAAAACTTATACCGTAGTAGTTTCCTCGATATCCTCCTCTACGGTATCTTCCATAAGCGTAATTTGCTTCTTCTTCGTGTCCTCCCATTAGTTTATCATTACACTTCAATGACGGATGAGTTCCAACACACTTTGCACTTCCTTATCGCATTTCCTTCATTTCCTTTAATTTTGTTTAATTGCGAGTTGATTTTCATGGTTAATGCTTCCATTTTCTCCATGAGTTTTGAGTGGTCAGATTTTTGGCGAAAGAAACGGTTTTCTTTTATGGTTTGGTTTTAGCATCCTTAGACCAATCGATTTTTAAAAGTACTCGGTCCTCGAGTAATTTATAAGCCTCGTTAGGGGTCTTATAAAGGAATATTCCCCTGGCGTCAAGGATTGAATGGGTAGCATTGTCAAGTCCATGACAAAAGATTTGGATAATGGTTTCACAGGCTAAACCATGTCCATTGAAACTACAAACTAAGTCTTTCATGCGAAGATAATCTTTGACAAGTGATTCATTCGAATTTTTGGTAAAAGCATGAATTTCCCCCATGAGTCGGTTAAACATGGCGGGTGAAAAGAAACGGCTTGCGAAAGTTTCTCTCATTTGTTCCCAAGTAGTGATAACACCAGGACTCAATTCGTTATACCAAACTTTGGCATCTCCAGAAAGAGATGATGGAAAGAATTTAAGTTTGATGGAGTCGACATTAGTGTTACCGTATCGGAACATGCCACAAATTTTGATAAATTCGGCTATGTGCTTATGCGGATCAGCCCGCGCACGACCATCGAATTGGCGATCTTTGATCATGAAAAGGTGATGTCCTTTCACGGTGAAATTGTCTCCGGGGTTAAATGCAATGATAGCAGCCTCGGGGGTGGGTGCTACGGCTCAGTTGGTTCCCCACATGGGTTGATCATCGGTGATGGAAAAAGGTAGATAGTGAAATGGATTATAAATGAATTCCGCTTCAAAAAGGTTAACAAACGATGGATATTTGATTCTTGGTTGATGATTTTCTAATGGGAAAAACGGATGTTTCTATTTGGTTTTTAATTTTGTTTGATGAATTAAATGCTCGGGCTTAAAAAGAGGACTAATTGGTTTCCCCCCCGATGATCTTGTGCGCATACAGGTTCAAAACGCAACTACGCAAAGCTAATGACAAAATAAATAACAAGGATTTAAAATTAATTAAAAATAAACAGAAATAATAAAACAAAAAAATTTTTATGGAATTTTTGAGTTTCAATCAGTTATTTGCGGTTAGGAACTTAAATGACGGCTAAGATGGAAACCGGCGGCTAAGAAATTTTCTGAGGGGGTGATGCCGGCGGCTGAGGGAGATGCCGATGGATGGGGGTGTGCTTCAGGTGAGCTTAACCGGTGGTTGGAATTATTTCTAAGGCTGCTCAGCTGGCGGCTGGGAACAATGTCGGCGGTTGAGGGGCGGTTTTCGGGAAAAAAAAATCTTCTTTTGATGGCACACAAAACTAGGAACAAGATTGGGATTTTAAAAAATGAACAAGGGACAAATTCAAAGCTTAAAAAAATGAGATCAAGCCTCCGGCTGCGACGCCAAAACTTGATGTGTCTCGTTTGAGCAAGTTTTAAATTTATAACACATGTACCGAAATTGATGAACAAAACAGACACAGGCAAGTATGACATGTTCGTTTATAGTAAGATTATTTAGCAAGTCGAAATCGTTCACGGTGACTATTTAGTTTTTGGAATTAATTTTTGATTAAGAGTCTTGACAACGATTTTAATTATAATAAAAGTAAGCACAATAAGATGACAATAAGAATTAAATAAAAGAAACATACACTTGTTTATATTATTTTGGTTATTAGTTTGCTTATCTAACACATGACAATAGTTCTTAACACCTTGATTAGTCCAAGTAGACGAGTAATACAATCTATTGTTTTTAAGACATATAATCCTCGTCAAGATCATATAAAAATTAAAAAAAGAATTAAGCACAATCAATTCAATTTAAGAATAATTCTTAGTTAGTAAAATTGATTCACGATAGTTTCACAATTTTACCAACAACCACACAAAAGTTTCTTAGAAAACACTTCATGCATCATCTTGAAGTCTTTGAAAACAATGATTTATAACTTTATCCTCTTTATTATGTTCCATAAGACTTGAACTCAGGAGGATTTTCTTTACACGTGTACATTTCTTTGCTTTCTCTTTATGTCTTTATCTTTTCTTCATTTTCTAACTTTGGCGAACTAAGAAATACAAAATACCACTTTGCACAAGAATGAGCTAAAAAGCTCTTTAGTTTAACCAAATAGGATGCATAAAACATGGATAATGCTTATAAAAATATACTCGATTTGAGCGTTATCAGTTTGCTACAACCTTTTCCTTTACCTACTAGGATTTATACACATATTTCCATGGATCTTATTGAAAGTCTTCATAAGTCACAAGGCAAGACAATAATTTTTGTAATAGTGGATAGGTTAAGCACGTATGCTTAATTTATCCTATTCTCTCACCCTTTTAATGTCATGGATGTTGCACACGTATTCTTGGACAACATTTATAAGCTGCATGGATTACCAAACACCATTGTTTCAGACATGGACAAGGTAGTCTTGAGTAAATTTTGGAAGGAGTTTTTTAAGCTAATGCAGATTAAGCTCACTATGTCTACCTCTTATCACCCATAAATAGATGGCCAAACTAACGTAATTAATAGATGTCATGAATGCTATTTGAGGTATATGTCTGTGGAACAACCTAAATATTAAATGAAGTGGTTTCTATTGGCTGAGTGGTAGTATAACACCAACCATCATTATGTTATTAATACGAAACTTCCTAAGATAGTTTATGGTCAAAAATCCACTGTTCATGTTCCTTATCTAGAGGGGGGGGGGGGGTTTGGGTAGAAAGAATAAGAGAAGGATCTGAGAAGTAAAGAATTAGTGGATTGGACACAGACAGCAAAGAAGAAGCCATTAAGTCTACAAATTTCATTTAAAAAGAGCTCATGACAGGATGAAATCCTAGGCTAATAAGCACATAACAGATAGAGAGTATGTGGTTGGTTACTGGGTGTACTTAAAACTACAACCACACACGCAAGTTACAATAAGTAAGGGTAAGCAACACAAGCTATCTCCCAAGTAATATGAACCTTTTTATGTGTTGGCAAGAGTTAGACATGTAGCTTATAAGGTGAAGCTGCCTGATTCAGATCAGATACATAATGTTTTTCATATTTCACAATTAAACAAATGTAGAGGTGAAGGGGTTCATAGTGGTTAGTTGCCAGTTGTAATTAACAAGGTGTGTTGATGGTTGAGCCTTTAGCTATTTTGGATAGAAGGAAGGCTAAAAAGGAATATTGTGGTTTTATTTGTGCTAGTTCAGTAAACTAATGGGTCAAAAGAAGATGCCACTTGAGAACCAATTGAAGAAATTCAGAAG
Organism: Tanacetum coccineum; assembly: GCA_026074375.1. Taxonomy (NCBI): domain Eukaryota; kingdom Viridiplantae; phylum Streptophyta; class Magnoliopsida; order Asterales; family Asteraceae; genus Tanacetum; species Tanacetum coccineum. The sequence continues at coordinate 19,809 of BQNB010018454.1, read as the reverse complement.
AATTTTCCCTCTTTTAATATTTGATCAAGAGGACAAGATCAATTTGAGAGGGATGGATTGTTATAAGCTGATAGTTTAGCCGTTAGATAAGTTGGCGGCATGTGAGGTGCACGTGTATAGTCCTAGACTAGGCACGTGAGGTGCACGTGATTTACTCCTCAACTCACTCTAACAAACTTTCCTATGAAAACATAGTTTAAATAACCGTTATATTTTCACTTTCATTTTTAGTCTAGAATTGTAATTCTAGTTTCTTCCTTGTAATAATTTAGTTCCAACTTGTAACCAATTCACTTTGATAATACAAAAATAGCTTTGGCGGTCTATTTCTTATTCTTGATTGCCCAACTCTTTGTAATCCGCTAACGACTCTTAATTGATCCTTAGCGGGCTATATCATATCCCTTAATTCCCTTGATCGTTTGTTGATCTTGATACATCTCTATGTTCGTCTGGTCTGTAACTAATCCTATGGTTACTTACTGCTAGTCGAATTTAGGGTTTCGTATTCTTTTTAGGGTTTATCGGTAAATTTTTAGTCTTCATGCTTGCTGATCTCGCATATATTCTATTGTTTGTTGTTTGAGTATTATTAATAAATTAATTACTCTCTTCCCTATCATCGCTAGTCAAGGTTTACACTCTTATTTGTTTTGGTCTATATTGTTTTCAAAACCCTAACTTGTTAGGGTTTGTCTGGTCTGATTCGAACACTAGTAGAGAATGAGTATTTTACAACGGACTTTTTATGACGGTTTTTGACTCCATCGCACTAAAAAATAAAAAAAACACTATATACCATGGTTAATAAAGAGAGTGTAATATAAAATATGTCATTTAAAACAATTGATACCTCTTTTAATTTATTCTTAATATTTAAAGTTATTTAGAGCAGTTACACATACTTGTTTTAAAAGAATTCAAGATTTTATAATTTAAACTTGTTATTTACAATAGTTGAATATAATTGTTTTGAAAGAATTCAATATTTTATAATACAATCATATTAATTACAACAGTTGATTGTAACTTACTTATTTTTTAGGTGGATATACAATGTCTAGAAGGAGTAACCAAGGTGCATCATTGGGTAAGAAAATTTATCCGACTGACTCGTTCTATATTGAGTTAGATGAATTTCAAGGAGCTATCGGAGAGATCGATGAGAGATTACATACATGGATTGGGAATACGGTAAGAGAACGTGCTCCTAATTATTTGGAATGTAAAAAAATGATACAGGAAATGCATGATCAAATGAAGAAGCATGTATGGTTACATATCATGGTAAATATACTTAACACAAATACATGTATCAACATCTATTGTCTATATGTATAAAGTAGTTAAGACATTTTTTGAACCATAACACTTGGAAATTTCAATATGATTACGAGAAGGCAAAAGAGACACAACTATCCAAAGTAAACGGGATGCATCGATCATTCAGAAATACACTAATAGACTTTCTGAGACCATAAATACTACCTTTTGATACTTACAAATATATACCTCAAGATCTTGAGCATTGAGAAAAGTTTGTTGCTTACACGACCTCTGAAGAATTTTTTGTTTGTTGTCATTTTATACTTTTAAGTATATGTTTCTTATTGTTAATGATATAGATTGTTGTAAACGCAGAAGTTTTACAACTCTCGTAGGCAGAGTACCTAATCGTTGTAGTGTAGTATAGGCAAGACTCGGGGGGTGATCGTTCTCTATGAGAATAGTGAGGTAGGTTCGAAATGTATGTCACTTAATTCTAAGGGCCGAGAGATGATTATTTTTGTATTTTTATGTTTTATAAAGCAAGTAAATCAGAATGTTTGAGAGATGAGGTTTGAACTAAACTAAAACTACTTCTAATTATACAAGAATAGTAAAAGTGATAGGAACTCGGTAGGGAAATAAGCGTGTTCACTTAGAATCTACTACTCCTAGTTATTCTACCTAAGCTACCATGTTGCCATACCCTTGTTAGTGCAATGTGAAGTATTTCTAATTCAGTTTCAGATTGGTCAGTCTTGCGTCTAAGTAAGAACCTAAGTGAACGACGCCTAGCAAATGTTAATATATCACTCAATAGTAGTCACACGCAATAAATACTAGCCTAATTAACTACCTAAGACATAAGATTTGTTAACTGGTTACGTTTTAAATGACGTTTAAGCTAAGGTATGGTATATACCCATTTTTCAATTACCTAACGTGTACACCACTAACAAGAAATGATAGGTGAAACATTATAATTAGGTTTCATGTAATCATAAGCAAACACTAATCAATTTAGCCTAACATGTTAACAATAAGCAAAGATGAACACATAATCAAACAACTATAAAAAATCATAATTGAATGATTAAGGAACTATTACTTAGTGATGAAACATGTGAGTTCTTTGTTTTATTAGTTTAAACGGACATAAAAAGCCCTAAAAATGAATAGGGTTCAGTTCACAAAGACTCTCTAAAGTTTCACATGAATTTATAAAAACAATGTGAACATATATATTGCAAATCACTTCTGACAGCATCAAGCTTTGCTTGTGACGCCGTACCTCGCCGTCGACCAATTAGGGTTTCTCTTCCACCAACTCATTTCGTACGTCGTCAAGATTGGTTTGGACGGCATCACTTGGACCTTCTAACGCTGTTACCTAGGCCGTTGGGAGAACCTAAAGCATCAAACTTGTATTTATTTTTCCTCTTTCTAGGCACATTCATTAAAGGCGTCAAGATGCCGGTCACGATCGTAATTCTTGTCTATTTTCTTCGTTTCTTCATCAAATTGATCTCAACTCACGTGTATTTCTTCCATAAGCTTCCCACGTACCTAAACACTAAAATAAGAGATTTAAAGCAATAAATGGACATATTTACGTGGTTTAAAAGATTAATTGACCCCAAAAAAGTCTATGGAATTATGCATCATCAGTTAATGACTATACTATGTGTTTTCATTCTTTATATAACTTGTATGTGTAGGTAAAAAGTTAGAAAGCAAAGAAAAGTGCACTCCATAACAAGGATCTGACCCGAGTAGGTCGGTTTAGAGGTATGATGGGTTGAGAGCTCTATGGAAAGCTAATAAAGAACAAATAATTGGAAATAGATTCCATTCTGATAGTGATGTGAAGTCTGAACGTTCAATATTACATGTTTTGGGTAGAACAAAAATGAACAAAGAAATTGGGATAAAGAAGTTGACAGACTTTGTTCGTGAGAGAATGTATGCATTGGTAAAAGATATTGTAATATGTCTTAATAATATAAGTTCCATGCTAATGTTGGAATATAGTGTTTTAACAATTATATAATGTATTCTATATTGTTTTAACATATTAAAAAAAGAAATGAAAGCTAATGGTGCCTACTATTTAACGAAAAAATGATCCCCTAATAGGGATGCTAGGAAAAGAGCCCAGGGGTAAAGTATCAAGTACTCTAAGAAGTAAGAAATCTTTGGGATCTAACAAAGGTGAGACGATGCAAAAGGTATCAATGAAAGATTTAGAAAACATGGCTGGTAAAATAATGGCTGATGTAAAGCCAGAAATAGATCAATTACGGGCAAACATTGCGTCACTTAAGTAAATATCAAGCGGTATAACAAGTGGTGTGTCAGGTAATATAATTGTTGACAGATTTGATGAAATCAAGGTCATTTTGTTTAGAATGTATCGTTCATAATAACCGATGACATCAAATAACGTCTATTTTATAGCATTATTTATCCTAGCTAAATTGCTCGTTTTACATTATTTATGCATGAATTGGTACTTAATAATTTATATTGTTATTTGCAGTAAATATGGAGCAATTGGTGAAGTTTAACTAAAAGTTACGCATTTTGGAGCTTAAACGAAGAAATCATGAAGTCTAATGTTCTAACATCTAATACACCATATTCAGCAAGAAGATACGGCGAATTCGTGCCTTAATTCACATGCAACACGAAGATTTGAAAAACCACATACGCTCGTATCTAGAAGACCTTATAGCTGTATCGAAAAATCAAGTATTCGAAATATTCTAGAATATTATATCGTTGTCCCTACCCTCCAAGAACACCAATACGTCGTATTGAACTCCTTTAATACGGCGTATCGACCAAATTTCAAGCCTTATAAATACCGAACCTTAAATACGAATTTTAGTGTGCAAAAATACCACGGACTGAGAAGAAGGCATTAACCACTAGGTTTATTCTTTAGGAGAAAAAAGAAGCCAAGAAGGTCTTGCAACACACTTTAATCCATAGGAAACCCTTGTAATTTCTATACTCTAAATACGCGTTTGTTTTTTGGTATCGTGCTTTATAGTTTTCTTTATCTTAATCGTTCATCTATGACATTTGTACAGTTACAATGGCTATTGGCTAATACCTTTAGGTATTAGCCATGTTTATGATAATTTAACGTTTGGTTTATGTTTATCTCGATTGCATCTTATTCGTTGTGTGTTGTTTTATGTTTATAAATTTATGTTAGCCTCAAAATATTGAGTCGAACAAGGAAGTTCGTTCATTAATTATATTAGGTCTCGGTCATTAATTAATTATACGTTGTAATAGGCTAGACGGGTAAACGGGCTCTTTATGTAATCTAATCGGTCAGTGTATCAGGGCAAAAGCCCAGTAATCCCAAGCCCAGCACGTAGAAACACCAAGGCATGAAAGCCTCTTGGTTTTAACTATAAATACCCCTCTCCAAGGATGGAGAGGGTGTTGGTCTCATTTGTAATCTTTGCAAGTTAATCAACCATTCATTTTTCTCTCTTTATTTCTCTCTCTAACTTCTCTCTAAAATTCTTCTTATCATCTTCTTATCTATTTTTCTTGTATCAATGGTGAAGTGAAAGTGATATTGGGTAACCGACATTTGGTATCACTCGCCACAGGTGGGTTTTGTGGTTTTGTTGTTTCGGCTTGTTTGAGCTTATTTGGACATTTTAAAGCTTATTCTTATTCGGATTTTTTTTACAAAATGTGTTCTTAAAAAACAATAAAAAATTCCAACTTGTGTCTACTCACTACTGGTTCAACAACAGTTTTTTTTCCTTTTTCATATCTCACTGCATTTGATTTTGGGCTTTCTATTCATAATATCACTTTGGGCTTATCATATTGCAACAGTAGGGTGCGTTTGATTTGAATACAAAATGCTTGTTTTGTTTGAATAAAAAAGTGTGAGTATTTGGTTTGAAAAAAAGGACACTTCTTGATTCAAAATATTGCAACGAGGTTACTGTAGGACTCGGCATTTTTTTTACTTCTTTTATTCGAAGCTATTTAATCTTTCAAACGAGGTTAATCCATCATAGTTTGTAGCTTATTTGATTTGAGTTTCGTAGCTTATTTACAAGCTTATCAACTTAAGCTTGGCTTATTTGTGGTGTTATGTGCAAGGTCAGCAATAGGTACAACAGAAGAGTCTACCGGAGCTAGGTGCTCCTCCTCCTCCTCATCATCATCCTCGTCCTCAAAGGGCTCCTCATCCTCATCATCAGTATCATCATCATCATCATCATCGGAGGGCTCATTATCCCTATCCCCTCCATCAGCAGGGTAGTCAGCATGCTCCTCCTCGGAGTCCTCCTCCGGATCCTCCTCTGGATCTGAGTCAGGTACATAACCCGGTGATAGGGCTACGGGTGAGGCATCAGCGGGTAGAGGCTGGTCCTCTATGGGTGCCTCATCCTCTGATGGCACTAAGTACTCGGGGTACTCAGGCTCAGGTATGTATGGTATCTCGACAGGTGATGGTGGGTGCTCAGGACCGGGCACGTAATCGGGAGATGGTGGGTGCTCAGGCCCTGGCACGTAATCCGGAGATGGTGGAGCTACTGGCTGCATGGGGAGTCCATCATATCCGTATACGATGACTCGTGGAGAACCTCCATCAGATATCTCCTCATCGGCTCCCCAAAAGACTATGCCTGGCTCAGAATCAGTGTAGACAGATGTGTAGGTGACAGCGGATGATGCAGAAGACATGACTGCAGAAATAAAATAAACTTATATAAGTATATTATATAAGATCAATATAGTATATACGTAATATAATATAAACTCGTATATAGATCATGAAAGCATATAGTATGACCAACTAATGCAACTCAATAGTTTATGTATGTCCCGTGAAAAACTTTTGTATGATGCAATGTTTGAAAAATGGTTATAGTCCAAGTAAAACATTTGACCTGGTTCTCTATAACCTTGGCTTTAATACCAATCTGTAACACCCCCAAAATGGGTCACAGCGGAATAAGGGTCAAAGAGTGTTACTTCATAGATCAATAGCACAAGACATGAGAACGACCTCTATATGAGTCGTTTAAAACTAATACATTGGATTAAATAAACTTGTTTGTTACAATAGCCCGACGCTTAAATTGTTCAACCATGAAAAGTAAAGATTTTAAGACATAACAGTTATTCCGAAAATGTAATGCACCCAAATCTTTATAGTAATGACTCCAAAATGGTGACCACCAATGTATCATTGTTTCTCGTACCTTATTAACCTGAGAAAAACATGCTTTAAAACATCAACATAAAATTGGTGAATTCATAGGTTTAATAAATGTATAAAGAAGGACCGCAAGATTTCCAATGCAAGACATGTAACTCATACAATATCTCAAAAGTAATTATGAAGTGCACTAAGCTCATGACACCGAAGCTCGACATCTATGTATGCAATTTAATGCAAATAATGTGCCCGTGTAGATGTTTAAACTCGCAACATCCAAATTGTTCCGACATGCATACATTCGTTGTTTCTGTACATTCGAAACTGGTGAGCGCTACTCACCCGAACGGGGATGTCAATCCTAAATAGATCTATTCATAACATTCGCGCTCGCTAACTAGCAATTGACAGTTCATGATAGTGGGCAATAGTGGGTTTAGCTACTTAGGCCAATTCGTAACTTGTTTAAAAGAGTACTTGCGTCCAAACGTAAAACAATGCGTGTTTCTTACCCCAAAGTTGTAAAACAATGTAATTGTATAAAAGCGGGGCTATGAACTCACCGTAAGTGAATGATTGATTATCTAATTCAAATAAGTGAATCGTCTCGGCAATCCGAATGCAACCTAATTAATTATAGGTCGTATGAGTATATTATATTTTATAAATAAAACATCACATGTTATATAGTTACACCACCACCTAATAGTTCTTGTTAAATCTCTAAAAGTTGAAATAATAGTTAAACCGTACTTTGTTAAATAAAGGTGTATGTATTTGTACCCGTAAAGAAAAATATCATTTTTTTTACTAATGTATTATTTGTTTATGATTTAATATTTTAATTGATTATGTATTAATATTATACAATTAATTTAATTGTTTTTATAAAATAATGTATAAACGTAAAAATAGTGCACAAGGTTTTATAAACCTCGTATCTTTATCGTTTTAACTCCGTTTTAAGTGTTTCTTATGTCCACGACTTCGTATTTAAGAAATATATCAAAATATTATATTTATAAAAATTAACCCTCTGATGAACAGTAACATTTACTGTTCATAACAGTTCATATAAACCATTTTTATGCAATTAATTATATATAACTTGTAAAATACATAACTTGTTCATTTTAATTCCGTTCCTCGAGTTTCTTATGTCCTTGGATTCCTTATGAAAAGTAATATATTTATAAGACATTTATTTTTATATATCAGATCTGTAACAGTAGGTATTTGTATAAAATAACTTTTATAAAATCATTTTTATACGTTTAATTAACGTAAACTTGCAAATGTCATATCTTCTTCGTTATAAATCCGTTTTTCATGTTCTTTATATGCTTACGATCCTTATAATGAGTACTATTTTATTAAAAAAAATATGTATAAGTTATATGTCGAATTCAAACAGTAGGTTATAAAAATTAATTAGGGTTTTTTGATTAATAAAACAAGTTTTATAATTCTTTTTATTTAGAAACTTTGCACCATTCTTTCACCAAGTGTTATACCATATTTCTCACATATATTAAGTCCTATAAATGTCCACAATACTTGTCCAATTGAAATCCATGTCCTTGTAAACTTGTAATTAACTTTTAATGCAAAATAAGTTACAAACTAAACAAATAAATTATTTAACACTTATACATAATATGTACTTTCATTTTAGTGTTATTCCACCATATTTATAATTAAATCCGAATTTTAATATCCTTAGAATATCTCATAATTTCATGAAAATAAGCTAGGTGGTGATTAACATATATAAGCAAGCATGTATATAATTCAATGAATGTATGAAATGTTTAAACTTTAAATAAACCTTAAGGAAATGTAGTGGAATGATGAACACAAGCTTTTACTTAAGCTTGAACCCAAAGAATCAAACACAAGATCAAACCTTAATTAGGAAAACCCTAATTAGTTTCTTGTATGATTCTTGATAAATCACCAACCCAATGCTTCCAATACACTTAAATAACCTTATATATGCTTGGTAACAATGCTTGAATACTTGGAATACTTGGAATAAAAATTTATATGAAAATCCTAGCTTATTAATTTTGTGCCATGGTTTGAGTTGTGTTAGGAGAGTTTTTGCTTGAAAAATGATAGTGAATGAGAGATGTATGAAAAATGAGCATGGGACTTGCCTTTTATGGTTAAGTGGTAATGTAAATCCACCTTAAACAAAACCATGGGTGAGTAGTGGATTGGGTACAATTTGTGTAAGACTTGAAAGAGCTCTCCTCCTTCCCATAAGATGGAACGACCAAGATTGGTGCCAAGGTGCCAAGATAAGATAATTTTTAGAAACATGGGTCAAGAGTGTACTTGGTGGTCCTATAACTAGATGATAGTGACACTAGTGGAAGATTTATGGTTTAATTCTTATATACAACACTTTTAATCTGGTTCTAAGTGCTTCATGGGTGGAAAAGAATTAATTTTTATGTATTGGGTATAATTGTGGGTATTGGTTTGAGTATAGATATGTATAGGTGCTTCCGGGTATGCCCGAATGTAATTTATTGCAAAACATAAGCGTTTTACGTAACTAATAAAAATAAATTATGAAAAGTTATAAATTATGCTTTTAATAATCATATAACACTTGCTTGATGTAAAATTTAACTTGTTTGGTGTCCGTTTACATTGAACGTTGATTTTTAGTTTACGCGATTTAACTATAAGATAATAATTAAAAGCGAACGCGTAAAACTCTAAAAATAAATAAATGTAATAATTGAGTCTGGAAATGACCTTAAATAATGGATTGTTACAACATTTAATTGTTGTTAAATAAAAACACAAAACAAGTAGTTTTCTAAGTCCATAATCTCCCCATCACTGGTCGCATTCAAATCCCATAAGGCAAAAATTGAGGGTCAAAAGTCAAGGGGTGTTGGGAAAAACAAGTCAATTGGTCAACGTACTGCTAAGCAAAAAGTCAAAGTACTGCTAAGTAGAAAGTCAAGGTACTGTCAGTCAAAGATCGAAGTACTGCCGTGGATAAAGGAATCTTAAAGGATTATCATTTAAACAGTTATGTTAGTAATTATCTTGTAACAGTTAATTTAGTGATTAGTATTGATTAGAGTTTATGATATACAAGGACTGTACACCTACTAGAGTTATCCTTATGGTTATAAAAGGATCTCTAGGAAGGTATTAGGAGATAGAACAAAATAGAAAAAAACACGAGTTAAGAATTATTAGTATTGTATTAGGGATCTGCAATTTAGGCAGATTCAAAAGGTTAATAATAGAAATCGTTTAAGAAACTATTGTGTGTTCTTCTTAAGTACTGCCAACTAGATTCCGCATAGTTGACAGTATATCAGTGTCTCATAAAGGAATAACGATCCTACAAGTGGTATCAGAGCTTGTGAAGAGACTCTGATCTAGAAGAACTTTTAATCAATCGAAATCTTTCTAAACTCATAAAAGATGTCTGAAACAGAACCTATCCCTCCCACCTCGTCCGTTACTGCACTTAGAATCCCTATAATCAAGAAAGGTGAATATGACCTATGGTCCATGAAGATGCGACAGTACATTGCTATCACTGATCACATACTATGGGACATAATCACCAATGGGATAACCAAAACCACTCAATGACTCACTGCATCTCCCTCAGTGTCTGCACCAAAAACTTCACTTGCTGCAAACGCAAGAAGAAACAATGAGAAAGCCCTTAATATACTGCTTTCTGCCATACCTGATAGACATCTTCTCAGTTTTCATGATGCTGTAGATGCAAGATCTTTATGGAAAGCCATAAAAGCAAGATTTGGAGGAAACGACGCACATCAAAGTAGAAGAAGATGCAAATGAATCTGTTGAAACAATTAATTTGAGACATTTACTATTGGATTAGGCGGAAGTAGTAGAGTCAGCATACGAAAGGTTTCAGCATATCCTTAGCATTGGGCTTGAATTAACTGATGCTACAGTTGTCCATTGAAGATGCTAACTTGAAAGTTCTAAGAAAGTTCCTACCATCTGTGTGGCATGTTGTGGCTCAATGATTCGGGGACATCCTGGATTAGACGAGTTAGTCTTTGATGATCTCTTACACAACTTAAAGTGTATGAGCATGACTTTGTAGGGTGTCTCAAATTCAAAACTCTCTAAAACATTGCTTTCCTGTCCACAGAAGTCTAAGTGGCGTACTTTGAACAAAGTACTGCTGACCAACAAATATCCAAAAGATACACACAAGCTGCCTCAAGCAAGGTTCCCACTGCTCATTACTATGCTTTCTCATCTCAGTGGGAGTAAAATCATATGTTCCTTCTTTTCTTCAACAGCATCCATGCCTACAACTCATGATGATGAAGACGTGCTGCAAATTGATGAAGATGCTATGGAAGAACTTGACATTCGGTGGCAGGGTGGCTCTATGATAAACTACAAGGATAAGGAACGTTTATGAGGAAGACCAGGAAGACCAATTGATCTCAAGCAGAACAGACTGGGATCACTTTTGACAAATCAAGATTGAATGTTTTAATTGCTCTAAAAGTTGCGTGTCATTTTGCTAGAGAGTGTCGGTTTGCTACGTATCAAGAAAACTGAGCAAATGGTCGTCATAGGAACAAAGATGGAATTGTGGCTATTGAAGATTCAAACTCAAAAGCCTTGGTGGCAACAGACAACAATGAAGATATTGATTGGACCAAGGAATTTGATGCTGAACCAGTGACATATGCTATGATGGCACTGACTGGAGTTGAACAAGATGATTGGAGCATGGAGTTTGATGCAGAACATGTGCACTTTGGACAAGATGGACTTGGTGATTTTGACTGGAGCAATAAAGATGATGATACACCAGTATCTCTAGCTTTAATGGCTACAAACTCAGAGGTACCTTACTGTTCCAAATGTAGTAAGTCTTATAAACTGTTGCTTGAAAACTATCAAAAAGAAAGAGATAATTTTCAAAGAGCTAGGACTGAAATTCTAGGATATCAAATGAGCTTAGAGTCATTAGAGGTCATGCTTAAAACACATGAAAAGAATGAATATGCATGGGGTGATAAGTATGAACAAATGGAATATGACTTAAAGATAAGAGATTTGAAACTAGAAGAAAAACAAAAGGAATTAGATCAAGCCTTAAAAGAACGAGATGATTTCAAAGTAAAACTTGAGAAATGGTCAAATGCTTCTGTACTTCAAAACGAAGTCCTAAACAAACAAAGATATGTGTCTGATAAGTCATGTATAGGGTTTGGGATTGAGTCTAGCAATAGTATGGAAAGTGACATTTCATCTGGGGATGAAACTTTGACTGATTCTGCGTACGAAAATTTCAAAAGAGAAAAGGCCTACAAAGCAGTACCTCCACCTACAGGTACAATTATTCCACCTAGGGCAAATGTCTCCTTTACAGGGATAGATGAACTAGCCATTAGGAATAAAGTTGTTAATCAAGAGAAAACAAAATCAAGTCAACCAGAAATTGATAGAAATAAAGTCATAATTGAAGATTGGGTTGATAGTGATGATGAAGAGACTGATGTTACAGAAAGTCAAAAGGAAACTGTTTTTAACACAGAGAATAGTGAAGAATCTCAATGTCAACGTTACTGTGGTAGTATGATGAACATGATTAAATGTGGCACAAGGTAAGAGGTTTGAAAATTAGAAGTAAAGGAGCAGATTATGTGTCTTGTGTGTGTTAAAATTATGAATCTGTATTAAATTTATATTTGCCCGACTTAAACCAAAAACAACACTTTAACGGGCATGTACCCAGTCGGTGGGAAGTTCGAGGTAAGTATTTCGATCACTAAGAGCGAGAAACACTTTTCAATTAACTCATACTTTGTTTTCTAATCCCATCTAAGTAGTCGAATCTAGCAAAACATATCTTAATCTTAAATCTAATAGATAGAGGGAGTTTCAGTCTGAGAGACAGTAGTGGGTTTTGGTGTGACTAAATCAAGTCAAGATACTAAAAACACATGCAATAGGAGAAATAACAAAAGATAAAGAGCGGTCTAGCCAAATATAAGATAACTATATTACCCATCATTAATACCAATCAGAACATTGGTTTGTTTATCAGTGCAATGAAAAAATAAATTACTTATCTCGAGCGGCACATCATTCTTAAGACATAGCGTTACAATCTTCCTAAGACCTAGACACGTAGAATTCTGTCACAATTAAACGTATCCGCATAAAGCATCCTATTTGCTGATTATAATAAATCTTGAGGATTAAAGCAATGGTAAATCTTGTTAAAAACCCTAGCTCATAGAAACTTTACTCCATTACTGCTTTTTTTAAAATGGGCAAAATTCATACACTAGTAGTCCACTAACTAAGTCTTTACCAATTAATTAAAAACGTACTCGTTGATCCCGAGGTCATCTACTGGTCCAACTAAGCTCACAATCTGAAGGCAAAGATAGGTCGTTATTTGTGATCCTATTGGTCTAGATGTATAAATCACTATAAGGAGAGTTATCCTGGCATCTAGATTACTTGGTCTGTATCACTAGATCCAGTAGAATGATAGGGTCACAATATGCAGAAGCACGTAAACAAGTAAAAATTGATAAACATAAACAAGCAATCTAACAAATATAGATAAAATAAGAAATCAAGATAAATAAACTAAACAATAAGATCTTCCGTAAAACAATGGCTAATAACCCGAAAGGTATTAGCCTTCAAACGTCATAATTAATGCAAAAGTAATGATTTAGCCCAGTAAACTAGACCGAGTTAACAGAAAGAAATCAAAAAACTGAACGATTAAAAGAGTATAAAAAATTCACATTGTTCACCTATGGGAATTAATCACGTTTATCGGCCTCTTCATCTCGTTTTTCTCCTCTAAAATCGACTTTTATGTTAGTATCGAGAATATGATTTAACACACGTAAAACTCGTGTTTGTGTTTCTTTTTATATGGTTTGGAATATGTCAATACGGCGTATTCCAAAGTCGTGGATACTGTGTATTCAGGGTTTCTTAGAGTAGGGACCTTTACGTTTGATACTTCCAAATATTTTATTTCCATATAAGCTTAAATACGCGTATTGGGCATCTCTTGGATTATGCGTATTGATCTGTTCCTTCGTGGTCTTTGGCATTGCAGTCACCGATACGCCATAGCTTCCTTGATGGATACGACGATATTGGTTGTCAAACATTAATCTTCAAAATATCATCGTTAAAGCTCCAAATGCGTCCTTTTTAGTTAATCTTCACAAAGAACTCCAAAAATACAGCAATACTCAATACAAACATTAAGTAACAACTCTTGCAATAATTACACATAATAGGTTAATTACTTGGGATAAATGATCTATACAATTAGACGTATTTATGTCATCAAATATCCCCCCCACTTGAATCCTACTTGTCCTCAAGTAGCCTTTAGAAGTTTATGAAAATGTATCCCTAAGGATTTTGTTCGTTAAAACATTTATTTATCGATTACAATACATAACCAACACATCACAAATTAAGAGAATGAAAACACTCAATCACTCAAATAATCTATTGTAACATGTAACTTAATTCTCTCAATTCTACAGATCGGAACGAGGAGTATTCTATCATAGGCTTGGCAAGGATACACATCTCCACCACTAGAGCTAAGGAGTAACAAGTTTATAAACATAAAATGGGTTTTTATTATAAGGCTTAGGGTTGGTCATTCTACAATATTTCACCAAAAGTACCACATAAACAAGGCAGCTGAAGCACACATACATAGCCATAATGACGGATTAGACATGTGTGTTTGATCACATCCTCATTCGAGTTTAACCAAGAGTTAGGATGAAGAATGATATAGGGTAGGGATCTTCTAACTTTCACCAATATTAATAAACCAACAAGGCAGCTGAGACATGCATACATGGCCGTAATGACGGAATAGACATGCATGCTCGTACACATCCTCATTCGCGTAAAACCTATGGTTAATGATTAGGAAAGGGAATTAAGTTGTTGTCAAATAAAAATTACGAAACAAATAGACTAGGTCTAAGATATAAGTTGCTAGACACTTTTTCCCGACCGTTACTATGATTAAGACACAACTATTTGCAAACGTCTTGATCATTGATAAAAAACAACAACCTAAGTTGGCGTTCCTGTAATGGTCAACTTCCCAATCATCCCATACCTTACAAACTTTTACAAGACAAGTGGCGATATCTACCACTTCATACAATACTCTACATCGTTGACTTATAAGACGTATCAATGAATAATCAATCCTTTATATAATTCCTTCGGTCTAAGCTTTTGCAAAACAATTATCTTCAAACTTTCTTTCTCTTTTTTGTTGCGGTTTTTTGAATTCTTTTGATTTTTTTGATAAACACTATACTACGAAACTCGGTGTAATTTCACCATCTTCACGATCATAATAACTCCGGATAATTCCTTCGGTAATTCTTCATTCTTCGGACGTACCAATAATTACGTTGGTAGTAAAAATACATGAGTTTTGACTACTTTGTACATTCCCATTTGCAATGTGCAAATTTCTTCCCAACCGTACCAAAGATAGAGAATTTACACAAGACTCGAGAAATACATACTTTACACTTTAAGCAACTAGCAACTGATAAATAGACTTAATCTAACAGGGTAGGCTAAGGTGTAAAGGTGTAACGAAACAAACAGTTGGTCTAATTCCTAAAGGATTGGTTCTACAGGTTTTTCTAGGGGTATCTTACTCTTAAGATGAGAGTAAACAAAAGGTTTATATGGGAATTTAACTAACCAATGTAGTTAGTTAATAAACAACATGTGTAGGTTTTTTGGGTGTAATCTTGAAAATTTACCAATTTAAACAAGTTACTCCATCTAAATCCATAGTACTCATCAATGTGATCTCGAATAGATATACCAAGCCAAGTTCCAAAGTCTACAACATCACCGACACACTCATATTTTGTGGAATTTAGGTAAACATTTGGAAACGGATAAGGTTAAATCCTCACAATATCTAATAAGGGTTATTGTGTGCAGGTTATGTAACTAGTAATTTTCACAAAAGTATGCTTGAATTTTTTTTAAATTTCAGCATAATTTAAGCATTTTTAGTGAAAAATAGGACAAGTATCATTCTAATTCCCATCCTACCACTTGAATTATACAACGTCCTCGTTGTATAGATAAAATATTAAAAACGGGAATTAAAAGAATTAGAATGAGAAACTCCCCTGATATTTTGCTCGGTAGATTCTCCAAGTTGAGTTTATGAGCAAGAATTCGTGTTGAACAGCCGTCTTGAAGCTTCAAGACTCCAACGCTTCCAAATTTCCAGATCGTAGATTCTCCACCAACAATGTCGATTTCTTTTCTTTTAGCGAGGTCCTGTGCAAATTATAGAAAAAACGATGCATTCCTATCTTGGTACCTACGGTTAATTTAAACTAAACTAAATACTAAATACGGGTCAGTTTGTTGAATACACCATATCATGTACATGAATACGCCGTATTGACAGAACTGACAATAATGTTTTAAAGTGCATAAAAATAAAGGACTGATAATGTCCAGATATTCAATACGCCATATGGTATGGAGCGGATACGCTGTATTGATGTCTGGGAAGACAGACTCGATAAAAATAAGTAACAATCCGGGTTGTCTCCCAAGAAGCACTTTTCTTTTAGCTAGTCTTTAAGTTAGACTTTCCTTCCATCTTCTTTACTCCATCTCATGCACGCTTATATGCCCGCGTGTGAGCTATTCTTCCATCTTCGCATCTCGGACATATTCGGGTCCTAAGTTCAAGACCCCTTGTAGAAACTCTTGAGCTTTTGATATGAGTGCGAGATTCCATTAGTCTTATCCTCTTCACTTACCTTTAGTAATGGTGGGAGCTTGTTGCATTGTTCATTAGTGTGGTGTTCAAACCTCGGATGTGCTCCAACCATTTGGTAAGTAACTTCTTCGTTACTATTGTGAATGGTAATCATTCCTTCAAACTGTTTTGCATTAATCCTAACTTCTCTTAAAAACGGTCCACCAAAAATAAAATTGCCCATTCCTTCATTACGATAAGCATCCATATCTTCTAAAACAGCAAAAATCTGTTAAGATAGAAAAAGTTCCAACAAAGATAGGTATGTTCATCAAGGCTCCAACTACATTATTTCCCTTGTATTCCATTTTGTACTTCATTATAGAGTTATGAAACTTTTTGGACATTACATTGACGTAAAATATACAAAAAAAATTAGCGTGTAAAAATTCAAAACCTATCATGCAAGAGAACTTCAAGTTGTAGGCACAATCAATTCGGATCTTCTTATCTAGCATTTACATGTTCAAAACCTATCATGCACAAAAATCTTAAGTTGTAGGCACAATCAATATGGATCTTCCGGTCAAAGTCATAAAAACTAGGGTATTCATTAAAACTTTCATTATTCCTAGTCTTGATTATGTCAATCATGGGTTTATCAATTACCTCACATTCCTCAATGGTGGGCATCAAATCATCAACTTGATCTCTCTTAAGTTCTAATGATACATTTAGATCGTTTAATTCAATGTAATCTCCATATAAAGGGTCTAATGATCTATTTAACACCAAAGTCTCTCCTATTAGCCTAGCTTCTAAATCAAGTTCCACACGTTCTCTCAAACTTAACATGTAGACCCTCTTAATCAAACTACTAGCAGGTTTCACACTTTTAAAATTAATTTTCTACCTGATATCTTTAAAGATTTATGAAAATGCGATTAGATTGTCATAATGAAATATGAGTTTAATGATGCCATGTATGTTAACTAAAGAAATATGGGTTACATGTTAATCGATTATGTTAAAAGCATGCAAAAAGATTATAAGAAAATATAATTTTCTTGTTTGTTTTACCGGTAACAATGAATCGATGTGCAACCCATATGTGTGATTATTTTCCAGCCATATAATGGTCCTTGTTTCTTTAACTAATAATAAGTGTATGTGTTGCGACAAGATATACTTAGTTATTGAAAGGATGAGGATCACACATGAAACTTTTATTTGCATGAATAGTAAATTGATGTTTCTGTGATCAATAATATGGTAGATGATTTTGAATTTTTGATTAGGTTCTAATCAATTGATGTTTTGGCTGGCACACTAACTTTGGCGGTTACTTTGGCCGGAGATATATGACATAGATATAGAAATTGTTTATAACTTAATGAATGCTCTCCTATGTGATTGATCTAAACTAATTTTGTTGGTTATAGTAATAAGTTTATGCATGTAATGGGATCGAAATCTCATTTCAAAACTGTTATATCGACTCCAGAATTTGTACATACTAACGTTAATAAAGTTCTAAATGGGTCCATGCATGATATATATTCATTCAAATATATGTATGGGTAGATAAACACAAATTGTTATTTATCAACATAGATGACTATGTTAAATGACATGTTATTTTGCAATATTTTAGATGCCATGATTTTAATCAAGTATTTTGAAAAGTAACTGATTAAACGAATCAAGTTTGTTTATGCTTAGACTTGGTTTTGCTATTGAGTATGGATAAGAATTGTAACATGGTTGTGAGGGAAAACTTGGTTATCGTTTGTTATTACTTACGAAATTACGATTGTTATGATCACACAAATGAATTCTTATGCATATTTATATGGATTGAAAAGTTGTTTTCCTACCAATATAATCATTATGAACTGCTATAATGTATATATACAGTTAGTTGATTTATTGGAAGTGGGTATCACTCTTGTTGGGTCTACGTGCAATTTTGTATTTTTTGTCATTTACTTATACAAGATCTTCACATGTGTCTATGTTATATCAAGTTGCTCAATGTGTAATTATTTGTTTGTAACAAGAAATGTATTTGGGCATGTTTTAATATATTTCCTAATAGTGGAAGTAATATCTTGTTAAAGTAGCCAATGGTGTTATCTACGGAATATTTTATCAAGTTTAGTTTTTGCCCAATGGACACATAGTATTTGCATGTTAGCCAAAATGGATACATAGTATTTGTATATTAGACAAATTCACCGATGCTTAAAAGGGTGACATTTGCTTATGTTTGGCTAATGTAAATACTAAGTACTTAAAATAAAAGCCATTGTTTTGCAACGGAAATCCTTAAGAATTATAAGGATACAGTAAATTGATGTGGGTTGAATTAGTGATCAAGAAGACTATAATTTTGTAAGTATTGGATTTATACTTCATGTGGTTGTCATGTCTTGGGATCAAAGAATTGAAGCATATCATTCAACTCTGATATTATGATTTGTTTTGTTTTTAACTTCTTGTTTTAAAGAAGTAGAATGGTTAAATGACTTGTTATTAAACATATGGTATTATGTTTTAAAGTCAATGTTACCATGTTCATTTAATTGTGATAGTGAAACTAAAGTATCAATAGCTTACCACTTGATAAAGAGGTTCGCTAGAGACTTAGTGCACAAAGTCAGAAATAGGGAAATAAAAAGTCCATTTAAATTTGTAACACCGTCATTTTTACAGATAGCAGCGGAAGCTAATCTAGGGTATTACTTCAAAGGTACAACAGTCATAATCATAGAAAACGAATCAAAAGAGTCATTTTTGAAAATAAGTTACCATTCATTATTTCATCAGAGTTTTTACAAAAGAGATGTCCCAACATCTAAAATACAACATTTGAATGATAACGGTTTTTCCATCTTTAAGTCCTCGCCACTCCGTGCCATTAGTTACCTGAGATAAAACATGCTAAAAAGTCAACACAAAGGTTGAGTGAAATCCATAGGTTTAAGTAATATAATTTAAATGCAAATGCGATATTCGGGTTACGTTGATATACACCCGGTATTGAAAACATATTTATTATTGCCATTAGCTCATGAATCTGAAGCCTTAGGGTATGGTGATACGTTATAGCCCATGCGGGTACATTTGCCAAAATACCCGCGTGATTTCTAATGATGTGCAATTGATTACATGTAACTGGGTACACCAACGGGGAGTCCAGCCCAAATAGATCTATTCACAACATTCGCGCTTACTACGGAGAGTAATTAACGGTTCATGATATTGGGGACTTAAAGGCAAAGCAGTTACTTAGGCAATAGTAAATTGAAATAGCATGTAGAAATAATTGCATTCATGTTTATAGCATGTATCTCCCCCGCGGGTTTATAAAAAGATTGAAAAACGAGGCTATGAACTCACCTGAACGGATATAGGGAAATTGATAACAAATGTATATGAAATGAAAGTAACGGCTTCGTCACGGGCAACCTGGGGTAATATGGCAAGTCTTAGTTTGATTGAATATGTAAGATTTTACATCGATGTTGGTTTT
>BQNB010018453.1:0-68268 GCA_026074375.1 Tanacetum coccineum | reverse complement strand
AAAACTCCTGTAACCCAACAATATTTAGTTACCTCGGCGTTCTCCTAGTTCCAAGCTTCGAAACGGCTGGTCGTGGGCCTGAAACAGATTTTCTGGGCCCAAGTTATGCCCTTTTGAATAAAGGGTTTTTCTTCATACGATCTTGGGCCTCCAGAAACAAAATAGCCCATTCTTCAATACTTGGGCCTGCATCACAACCAGTCCATACCGATTATGACGTCGAAGCTACCAAGTTCTATGGGCATTAAGTTGATGTTGAATGGGTGTTCTAAGAAGTTTAATGTACAACCCCGGATGATAGTGTTTATCCCAATTATTTTCCTGTTGGCTAGTTCAACATCATAATAATGGTATAATGTAGTTGGTGTGATATCAATTAGGGAACTAAATGTAGTAGATATAAAACTTCTACCGGCACCAGTATAAAATAAGATAGAAGCATAGAGTCATTTAGAAGGAACGTACCCGTAACGACGTTGGAGTCTGGGTTTGTTCCCGCATTGCACAACACATAAACCTTGGCTGGTGCATTGCCATTCCCATGTTGATTACCACGATTTCCATTCTTCAGCTTCGGGCAGTCTTTCTTGAAGTGCCCCTAAATGCCACACTCATAACAAGTGACAGCATTCTGAGTTATCCCAAAGTTCCCACGATTGTTGTTATTACCATTGGGACCAGAACTTCTGCAGTCATGAGCCAGATGACCGATCTTCTTGCACTTATTACACTTGGGAGCACATGGACCTTTGTGGTGATAGTTGCATTTTGTACACAAGGGCAATGATCTCATGTAATCCATCTTTTCACCAGGCCCTGTCTCTTATTTTGTTGTTGGTGCCCCTGATTGTTTCTAGCATTAAACTCTAATTTCCTCTTCTGCTCAGCTTGCCTTTCAGTAATAGTGAGGACCTTTTGATCCATCTGGTCATTGGCAAACTCAATTGCTTTCTCCATCGTCTTGGGTTGACATGACATTACATTTCCCCGAATCATATCAGGAAGTACACCAACATATTTCTCAACTTCTTCTGATTCCTCGTGGAACATCCTTCCACACATCAGTGCAAGCTCTTGAAAACGCAAAGTGTAACTTGTAACATAAGTACCTTTTACTTTTAGGTTCCAGAGCTCAATTTCTAACTTCTTGATTTCACCCCTTGGGCAGTATTTGACTGTCATCATCTTCTTTAGTGCCTTCCAGTCCATAGCATAAGCAACATCCTGAGTGACAGTCTTCATGTGGGAGTTCCACCATGTTAGAGCATTTCCAAGGAAAGTGCATGTAGCAAACTTAACTTGGTTCTCCACAGCACAGTTGCTGATATGGAACACTGATTCCATCTTCTCGAACCATTGTGATAGCACAACCACTCCTTCAGTACCCTTAAAAGTAAGGGGCTTGCAATTTAGAAAATCCTTGTACGTACACTCACGGGGAGTGCGTACAGTTCCTCTAATTCCAGTTTCAGAATTGTGGCTTCCGTCGCCATGACCATTAGTGCTATTTCGAAGAGTTTCATGGTTAGCAAGTGCCGCAGACACTCTTGCTTCGATTAGCTGTTCAACAGCAGCAACTGTCATAGGGGTAGCAGTAGCAGCAATATCCTTTGTAGCAGCAACAACAACCCTTGCAGTAGCAGAGGATCTTCTTGGCGGCATATTGTTCTAATCACAACAATATAAAACACGTGAGTTTTCATAAACATCACAACATGACATGGGTACAACATATATCTAACAAGATCACATCACACAGTGATTATATAACATGACTGGGATCACAATACATAACAAAATTGAGATCGACATAACATAATACAACACATTATATGTAACAAGATCACATCACACAGTGATTATATAACATGACTGGCATCATAATACATAATAGAGTTAAGATTGACATGACATAATACAACATATCATATATAACTGGGAAAACATACATGATTGTCTGATACAAGAAATGAAAAATATAAATCCTACTACCGTGCTAGCTGGGTATAAAACCTATAATACTTAGCCGGCTAACATAATGATAGCTATGAATATGACATGAAAATGTAAATCTAGGCAGAACTACCAGCGCCCTCGTGATCATCTGCATGAGTTTGATCTCTAGCCTGAAGTGCCTGAATCTGTCCTAATGCCGCTGATAACTGTCCCTGTAGTGATGAAACATGTGCAATCAATGTCGTCATCAGTGACTCCTGTGAGGCGATACGATAATCCTGCATCTGGGCATGAGTCCTATATGCTTGCAGTTCATAGTGAGCTACCAAACTCAACCCAACAGAATGTGCCTAAGCCTCTCGGGAAACGAAGGCCTCCCGATCCAACAGTTATGTAGTCTCATAGTGAAAATATCTATCCTCGACTAATCCATCAACACTCTGAAATAACTGAGTCTGTCTATCCTGAGTATCCTGTATCATAGCATAATCATCCTGTGTGTCCTGCTCCTGAACCGCAGCAAGATCGGTCACTCTAGCATTGACCCCCTCGAGGGTCGTCGGCACTACCTCCTCAACAGCCTCTGTTGGGTCTACCCAAACATCCCTAATGCCATAGCCTACCTCCTCGACTCTCTAATGTCTGATCTCGGCATCTGTAGTGTCGATAAACCCATAATCTGCTCTATGACCTCCAGTAGGTCTAGGAGCAGCAGTCGAACTCTCCCCCACCTCATACCTCGATGTGGGAGCAGTCAGACATAACCTCTTATGAGGTGGTAACTCGGCCTTAGGAAAGTCCTCCCTACGGTCGACTGGTGATGGTATGAACAGTGAGACTGGTAGTGGTAGTAATGGTGATGATGGTAACGGTAATGTTGTGGGTACCGGTGGTGGTAAATGTAGTGATGATGGTGGAGGTGGTAAGGGAATCTGAGATAGTAAAGGTGACCAAGGTGATAGTGGAGATGGTGGTGGTGATGGTGGTGCAGGTGCGGCAGCATACTCAGCAATACGTGCCTCCATGGATGGTGACATAGGTGACTCAAGTCTGACAGTCTTCTGTGCCCTACAGAGACGTGTCTGAGCAAAGGGGGTCCTAATCTGAGGCGATCTAGGTGTAGGTGTAGACTCATCAGTCTCAAATGCCTTTGTGTCCCCAGCTGAGGGAACAGGGTCGACAACAGGTACAACAAAAGAGTCGGCCGGAGCTAGGTGCTCCTCCTCCTCCTCGTCATCATCCTCGTCCTCAAAGGGCTCCTCATCCTCATCATCGGTATTATCATCATCGTCATCGGAGGGCTTATCATCATCATCCCCTCCGTCAGCGGGATAATCAGCATGATCCTCCTTAGGGTCCTCCTCTGGATCTTTATCCGGATCGGAGTCTGCCACATAGCCTGGTGATAAGGAGGTAGGTGAGGCATCAATAGGTAGAGGTTGGTCCTCTAACGTTGCCTCAACATCGGATGACACTAAGTACTCAGGGTACTCAGGCTCAGGCACGTATGGTACCTCGACAGGTGAAGGTGGGTGCTCAGGACCGGGCACGTAATCGAGAGACGGTAGGTGCTCAGGTCCTGGCACATAGTCCGGAGATGCGGGGCTTAACTAACTGGATGTATAGAGGGCGTCCAACTCGTATCCGTTTTCGATACCTCATTGGAGAACGCGATCCCGTCGACAGCTCCTCGTTTCAACGCCCCCCAAAAATAATAATACCCCTCCCTGGCTCTAGAAAGTCGGGTCATATGACTCTAATGTGTACGTAACCGCAAAATTCGAATGCAGAAGGCGTACATGACTGAACTCTGTAACGCTCAAACAGAGTTAAATTAGCACATATCATATAGACTCATAAATATACCCTCCATATATTATAAATACATACAAACACATATTGGTGGCATTCATGCAGCATCTAGAATACTCAACTAATGCAACAAGCTACTAGTATAAGTGAATATCCCATGAAAACCCCTTTGTAATGATGCAAATGCTTTTGAAACGAGTCTATAGTCCCAAGTAACAACATTTGACCATTGTTCTCTTAAAACATTGGAGCTATCCTAGAATACCAATCTGTAACACCCCAAATTGGGTCGCAGCGGAATAATGAATCCAGGAGCGTTACTTCATAGATCAATAGCATAAGATATGAGAACGACCTCTAAAAGATCGCTTCTACATAATAACTATCATTACTAGGATATTTGTCTTTAACTTGAAATAGGTTTAATCACAAAGACCCAAACGGCTTAAATTGTTTAACATTTGATAACAAAAGATTTTAGAAATAACAAAAATCCCAAGATGTAATGACTCCAAATCTTTTATGCATGACTCCCCAAAAGAGTATCCCCAATGTATCCTTAGCACCTCGTGCCTCATTGACCTGAGAAAACATGCTTTAAAACGTCAACATAAAGTTGGTGAATTCATAGGTTTATGTAAATATAATGTAGGACCGCAAGATTTCCAAGTGTATGATAATGCAACAGATTTGCGCTACCACACTCACAAAGTGTAAACCTACGTTCTCCCTAAGCTCCACTAGAGATAACACTAAAAAGCCGCGACCTGTTCTGTCCATTACAAACTAAAATTGTCACAAACATTGCCTCTTGATGAATGTTCTAAAGCACCCCAACATCCCAAATCCGACCTGGTATACTTTCGATGTCCGGCAAACCAGCACATGAAGTGCTACTTACCTCATAACGAGGGATTGTCAAACCTAATATGATCCTTTATCATTCGCAGCTCAAACGAGACAAACAGTAACTTGACAAATCCATGATAAAGGGCTACCGTGGGATTATCGCTACTTAGGAAAACACGTAATCATGATAAAATGTACAACTGCATTCATTTGTACGAAACATGCATGTTTCTTACTCGCGCCCCAAAAGCAATTCTGTAAATCATTGATAAGGTAATAACATGGGGCTAAGAGGAACTCACTATAGTGCAAATAAACTGATGTTATATGAATTAAGATGCAATTGAAAAGTCACGGAGTAAGACCGAATGCAACCGATAATTAAATATACAGGTCTCATATGATTACAGAAGAAATTTATTAATACAACATCACAACGTTATATAGTTCACACTATCCCCCTACTAGTCTTTGTTTAGTTTTAAATGTCAAAACAATGTTTTTAAAAACCGTAACTTATTGAGAATAAAAGGTGTTTGCGCACTTGTATACCTAGTACTCACATAACACATGAGGGTTTTTTAACTCCCAATTGATCGTTTGTTTAATATTACATGTTCTTTCATATTATTATTGATTAATAAATGGTTTTAAAATTTGTTTTTATAAAATAGTGGCACAAAAGTGAAGATTAGTGCATATGTTTTTTTAAATAAACATCGTATCTCTCTATCGTTATTCCAAACCCTGTTTCAAGTGTTTCTTATGTCCCACAAGAGGTTCTGTATTAAGAAAATCTATCAAAATATTATAAGTTTACTTAATATCTTATGCACCCTGAGATGAACAGTAGTTCTAATTGTTTTTATAAATTTTTATAAAACTACTTTTTATGTGCATAATTTAATCGTCGTAACCATTCTAAAAATCATAAACTGAGCTCATATTTAATATTCCGTTTTCGCTTGTTTCCTTATACACGTATGGATTCATATTCTAAAACGTCTAATCAAAGTTTTAATATTTAAATGATGGTTTGGTACTATTATGAACAGTAACAGTAAGTGAAAGTTTATAAAAATACTTTTTATAACTTTAATTATTGAAATCGTATTTTAATTGTATCTCGTTCGTTTTGATTCGGTTTTTAGCGATTCCTATTTCCATCGTCTCGACATAAAAACCTATTTAGGAAATTATTTCCAACCAGAAACATACCTGGTCATATAACCAACGAACTTATTTTTAAAATTACACTTACTTTTAAAAAATAACTTTTTAACTTCAGAATTGTACAATCAACGTATCACCTTACATCTTTAAATCACGTTTTTCACGAGTTTACTTACATATTCAACTCATCATTAAAAAGTTACTATTTTCTATAAAATATCACCCTTAACAATACCAATCTGAAACCTAGACACAGTATATCTATCATGCTCTATACATAAAAAAACAATTTTATGCCAATTCAACATTTATCCAATTAATTAATTGTAACCCTTGATAAATGTCAATCATCCTTTCGTTCTATATGCTCGGAATATTCCAAGTTTCTTATATGCTTACGATCCTTGTGATAAGTACTAATTGAATAAAATATAAAATGTATACCCTTATATACGAATTCAAACAGTAGGTTATAAAGTAAATTAGGGTTTTGTGATTAATAAAACAAGTTTTAAAATTCCTTTTAATTAAAAACTTTGCACCATTCTTTCACCAAATGTTATATCATATTTCTCATATATGACTCTCTTATAAATTGTCCACAATACTTGTCCAAATGAATTCCCATGTCCTCTGATATTTCTATACCTAACATGTAATTAACTTTCAATCTAATAATTTTACAAACGCAAAACTCATCAATCGAAACTATGGTCTGACATATACATAACTTGTGTGTCTCTAGTTCATCAGTATTCAACATTTCATCATCAACCTTATAAAATTCACAACACCTACATATAGTCTCTTGTAATATCCTCAAAAGTCATAAAAATACATCTAGGCGGTGATTAACTTATAAAACAATACATTTACACAATAAATTTAATGAATGAATGGAAACAAAATACTTTAAATGGAACTATAAGGAGAATGAGGAAATTGATGAACACAATTATTAAACAACCCTAGCGGCATTCCAATCTAAAACCACAAAACATAGAAAACCCTAAATAAGTTCTCTTGATTAATCCCTTGTTAAAACCAATCCAGAGCTTGTAATAAACTTAGAGTAACCTTAGCGAAGAATCATAGAATGGAACACTAGATACTTGGAATGACCTTAGAAAAATCAATAGCATATGAAACCTTAATAGGGAAATGTTTGGCACGTATGGTTTTTGGTGCATGTGGGAGACAGTTTTTTTTTGTGTTTATGTTACAATTGTTGGAGTTTTGCGTAAATGGAGGCTAGGTACCTTGGACTTACTCTCTATTTATAAGCTGATGAAACCTTGATAAAACCTATACTACAAAATCAAAACATTTGGCGGGAGGCATAGGTGAGAGACACTATCAATATACAATGTTGCATAGAAGAGGCTCTCCTCGTCTTCACATTCCATGCTAACCATTAGAATTACAAAAGGTGGGGGGGGAGAGAGATCTCTCGTGTGAGCGTAAGCCCAATTTAATGGAGATGTAGGATTTAGGGTACATAAGTGTAAGGTTATGAGTTGTAAAGTATAACTTAGTGGGTTTTAAGGATTCATTTCATGTGAACATATGCTAGGTCCGGCCACAAGGCTTATTTTGTAAGAAAATAAGTGTGTTTTTGGGTATTGGGTATAATAATGGGTATTACGTTTGAAGTATAGATTAGGTATAATCATTCTGGCGGTGTATACAATTCCGGGGTATGGCCTAATATGTATTTTAATGCGACAACGTACTAACGTTTTACGTACCAAAAAAAATAAATTAAGAAAAGTTTATAAATTAACTCTTGAAGATAAATATCTTATAAAACACTATTCTACTGAATGGAGAAAAACTTTATCTGCTTTTGTCCATTTACGTTGAACGTTCTGATTTGAAAGTTTACGCGATTCATTCTATAAGATAATAATTAAAAGCGAACACGCAGTAAACACCCAAAAAATAAATAAGAAAATAATAGAGTCGGAAATGACCTGAAAATGTGAAAATGTTACAAAACGACTCACCGGGATAACTTCTTTCTTGAGCACAAACGTGCTTAGACCAAGGTTGCAATCAGTCCATGGAAGCCAAGGCACAAGTCCTGTTTTCGGGTATCTTCTTTCTGAGCCAAAGTGCTTAGCCAAGGTTGAACAGGTCCATGAGCAGCAGGCAAAGTCTTGTTCCAATCATGATCGAGAGTAGGAGGTTTTGCCAGTTTTTGAAACCAATCAGGATGCTGATAGGTCTCTTCATCAGGTTTATCTTTAGTATCTCCTGTTACAAACTCCTGATGTGCGGGTTCTTATATATCTTCGACAGTGTGCATTGGCTCCTCCGCTTGACCAGACTTGTCAGAAGACTTGTGATGAGATTTGGACCCTTCAGTAGACTTGCTAGTTATCTTGGAGGTCTTTTCCTTTAGTGCACTGGTTGACTCTGGTTCTTTTCCAGCTCTTCTTCTCTTGGACCCCCGGTTTGATCTAGCAGAGAGTTGTTTGTCTTTATCCTCATCATCTTGACGTCTTTTAAACGAGACAGTATCTCCATACGTGTCAAGTATGAGTTTGTCACTTTCGTAGGCGTCAACCAATTCTTTGTAGAGATTCTTCTATTCATCAGATCTGTGGATTGACTTATTACTTTCCATCTTATCTATGAGAATCTTCTTCAGCTCAAGTTCAGAAAGGTTGGCGGCTACAGCATAGGATGTCTTAGATTCATTGGATGAACGAGTCAGAACCTCTGCTTCGAGTTGTTCATTTACAGTCTCCTCAATTTTTGGCAAAATCTTAGAGACTTGTGCTTTAACTTGTTCTTTGACTTGAACCTTGATTATTTTCTTAATGTTGTCATCAAGTTTATTAATGAAGTCTTAATTTTCAGCTTGAGCTTCATCTCTGAGTCTGTCGGACTGTAACTGAACAGCTGTTTTGACGGCTTCATGCATCTTGTTGGCAAGGTACGTATCAACAATGCTGGGAATTGAAGAAACTGCTACAGTAAATTGGTTCGTTTGCTTGAATTCAGAGAAGTCGGTTTCCAAAATTTTTAGTCTATGGTCAAACCCGAATAAGGAACCAAAGTTGGGAAGATCTTGTAGGGAGGAGCTTAGAACAGTTATTGGTGTGGGAACTGGTGTTTGTTGCAGATGTGTGATGAGAGGAGTGGGTGGTGGAGGAAGAATTGTTATAGACAAAAGAGGTGGCTACACAATAGTAGTAACCGAAACATCTACCAGTGAAGTTGACTCGGTGTTAAGATTAAATATAGAGTTAATACTTGTATCTGAACTGAGGTTGAACATGTTAGAAACGAAGCCAGATGACGTAGAAGAACTCTGCTGTTGACCTTCAGGATTGACCGGATTTATGATCACATGAGTGTCTTCTATTACTTGATTAGTTTGAATGATAGTGCATGGAGCATCCGTCATTTTAGTATCTCTTCCAACCAGTATTTTTTTTGACATTCGCGTTCCATTGGATAATTCATTTGTTCATCCTCTTCATTTTGTCTCCTCTTCGTTTTGTTTCGTTCTCCCCCAACATTCGCATCTTGAATTTTCTCATCATTTATCCTTCTTCTTCAATGGTATTCAATATGAGAAAGTGTGTGAATATTCCTAGGATCAAAGCTATCTTTTCTTTTATCACTTCTTCATCAGTGAGTGGAAAAAAATGGGGATGAACGAAGTCATCACATCATTGTTGAATCTGTTTGCTCTCATCATCACTTGTATTCATCATCTTGTATTCATCATTTCTTGACCATCATCGTTCATTGATTTTCTGCATCGTCTTTATAATCTTCATTTCGCTTCTGCAGCATCATCTTATCAGGAACTTGATCCGCTGGCCATGAGAGCTAATGGAATTCAGTCATGCTTCTTTTAGTGCAATTTCATTTGTTCTTCCTACGTCATGCCACTTCTGATAGAGTCTCCGATCCTGAGTGGTTGCTTCTTCATTTTTGTTTTAGTCACTACTTTAGCAGTTGTCTTGCGTCTTTTGTCCTTTTGTAGCAGGGAGGCGTCTTTGCCCTTGTCTGATCCAACTTGCTTCTTTGACGCTTGCTTTTGTTTTTGGAGGTTCGCTCCTGAAAAGAAATTGACATAGTCTCTTTTAGGTTCTGAATCTTTTGATGGCTTCATTTGTCAAATCTATAGGCCAAATTTGCACCTTATGCTAAGTGTTCCTCGTGCCTAGAGACAAACCATTTCATCGTGGTAAACATGGGGTCCATCTCTGCAAATGTGCCAATTTACCTTGTCCTTCTTGGAATTGATGATCCTAGTCATGAAGAAGTTGACGATGACCTTGGTGAATCGAGGGTAGTACATCTCATTACTCCTCTTGACATTCTTATTCTCTACTTGATAAACAAAGTCCTCCAACAGAAGGTAGGCATAGTCTACGTTCTTCTTATGGTACATGCCCCAAAGGATTTGAGCTTGGGATAGATGAAGACTGTCATATCCTATACTTTTACCACTCAGACACTTGTTGATAACCGCAACAAATGATCTCCAAGGTTGATGTAGCTTGTTGGTATAATATACATTAATGTTTTTAACTAAATATTTAAATAATTATACAATTATTGATTATATTATTGCACTATTTTTATTGTATAATAACTTTTTTCTTCTATTGTAAACATTTACTAAACATCTATCTTTGAAAATTGATTAACATGATTGTAACCTATAAATGTCGAATGGATATTTTTCGTTAATTTGTTATGTATGTTTATTTGAATGCAATTATTGTGTCATAATAACTTTAGTATGACTTTATGTGGAATCCTATAATGACTCCATAGATCGTTATTAGGACTCATCTAGGGTATGATAACAATGATTGTAACACGCAGCGGAATATAGAGAATACAATCATGTTACTAATAAGGTTTTTTTTATTAAACATTAATAAAGAAACTAACTACTAACTGCTACACACGCTTTTTATGCGTTTAGACTCTCATTGGAGAGACTATCTATGAATGGATCCCTGTAACCTAGACGCCTACCCTCTTTATATAATAGAGGGAGGTTACAAGAAACCTTAGCTTACTAATAAAGCTAACTAACTATTACATAATGGGTCCTTATTGTTTCAAAAGAAAACATAATACAACTACGAAACTAATTAATTAACATTAATCATCACATTAATGTTTGACTAATCTATATCTTCAACATTAATGTTGATTTTGTAACGTCTCAATCAACATTAATCTTGATCTTGTTTCCTTCTTTAGCATATCTTGTTTCCTTTTGTTTCTTCTTTCTTCATTTCTGTTTATGGGTTTTGTAATCATCAAATCTGTAATTCCTAACAATCTTCCCCTATTTGATATTACAAAACAATCTGCATGAAGAAACAATGCTAAAACATGTCATCACAATAATAAGCTGCACATCATGAATCTTCTTCCCCTTTTTGTAATCATCTAATAGGGGTCTTGTGCAACTCGTAAACGCTTCCCCTCAAGTGATGCATGTAGATGGTTAAGTATATCAACAATAAGCTTCCCCTTAAAAGTATACTCACCATCTCTTGAATCTTGAACTCAGTAGCATAGATCAAATCTTCCTTCAGTGCGAAAAAGACATGCTTATTACAATATCATGTAATAAAATGTCTTTGGATAATTCTTGTAGTCAATATATGCATGGCGATCACATGCAATGGCCGATAGTCTCAGTGAGCTCAGACGGATCAACCAGAAACCACTCAATGCTTATGATTATTCTTTTTCCTCAATAATCATATCATGAACTGTATGGTATCATATGCCCCCCCAAAATATTTGTAAAGAGCGTGTAACTTTTCCAATCAAGAATTATAGCATAAAGTGAACCTCCAAAATGAACCATACACATCCTCATTGTTCAAGACCGAAGGGCGTCTGTGGACCTATAATACTCTATAATTCTCTTTGAAACAAAAAGGGGAAGAAGTTTCATTCGTATATTAACTTCAGGGGAAGTTCATGCTTATTGGGTTTTGTCATTATCAACTAGGGGAAGATTGTTAGGAATTATACTTTGAGTTGATTATGACAAAACATATTAAAGATGGAGGACCTACAAGACAAAGCTGGAATAACATTAATGCTGATTGAAGATTAGTCAAACAGTATTTAATGCTCAGCTAAAAGATAAAGATCAACATTAATGCTGATTGAAGACTGGTCAAATAGTATTTATGATGATTGAAGACTGGTTAAATAAGTCAAATAGTATTTAATGCTGATTTATACTTTCCTAATTTTATTTGATCTTATCTTGTCTTGTAAACCCTAACCCCTCTAGTATATAAAGAGGGGTAGGCGTCTAGTATTGATTATTTAACCAGTCTTCAATCATCATAAATACTATTTGACTTATTTAACCAGTCTTCAATCATCATAAATACTATTTGACCAGTTTCAATCCCAGCATTAATGTTGATCTTTATCTTTTAGCTGAGCATTAAATACTGTTTGACTAATTTTCAATCAGCATTAATGTTATTCCAGCTTTGTCTTGTAGGTCTTCCATCTTTAATATGTTTTGTCATAATCAACTCAAATTATAATTCCCAACACTCAAGCAAATGGTCAAATTCTACATGAGGAAGAATTAACATTTTTTGCAGATCCAGGTGCTGCAGAAGGTCAAACCACATAGACAGTCATTACTCAAAATGCTGCTTATCAAGCCGATGATTTAGATGCATATGACTCTGATTGTGATGAACTAACAACTGCCAAACGTGCTCTATGGCTGAATTTTGACTCATTATGGTTTAGATGCTCTCGCTAAGGTACACAATCCTAATAAATGTGGATAACAACATGATTAATCAAGGTGTGTAGGTGATGCCGTCTTCTGAACAGTCGTGTGTTGTGAACCATTCAGAGACTGACATAACCAGTGATAAGCATTATCATTCCTTATTCTTAGATGTGACAGAATCACAACACGCAGCTGTTCAGAATTTCTAACTCATCTGCACAATAAAGGATGCCTGATATTATCTGTTGACTTGAACAAACTAAAAAACCCAAGTAATTAATTGTACCAGATAAATCTGACAATAAAGTGTCAATGAAACTTTAACTGTTGAGCTTGAAGACATAAAGACATTTAAAGTTTTGAAAGAAGGACAAAATGTTGATTTAAAAAGTAAAGATAACGTTTCAGATTCATGTGAACAGTCTGTCGAGATTGATCGTCTTAAAAAACTCTTTCTGAACATTTAAAAGCAAAAATGGAATCTTTAATGCAAACAATTACTCTTCTCAAAAATGATTTTAAGAAAGGAAGAATCAGAAAACATTGTTAGAGGGAAATTGCTTTAGAAAAAAAAAGATCAAGAGATGGATAATATTGTTTATAAGAGATCAATCAGCACAACAGTTCATATGTTGACAAACCATAGTTTTTTTTATGATCATACCCTAACAAGATTTAGGTATTTTCAAAAATTATTTTATCTAATGAAAGCTCACAGTTGAAACCAAAAGCTTTTATGATGGTAATCGTCTATTAAGAAACACTAGCGCTATTATGATTTCCTCACTCCGAAGAGACCCTAATGCTTGTTGAACAGAGTCGTTCAAAAATGCATTTAAAACAACAGGATCCAATGGTTTTAGAAAAGAAAGTTAATACCACACCAGTTGATTATGTGTTCTACACCAACTTTCTCAGATTTTGAAAACGTTTTGTTCCACAAAAAACAAAATTATCTACTGAACAAGCCTTTTGGTCTCAGAATTCTATGAATTCTTCAGATCCTAGTCCTTCTTGTAGACCTACCAAAGTTGAGATTCTGAAAGAACTTCTTAAAGTCAGCATGATAAATACAAGTTTGAAGAAACTTAAACACCATCTTGCTGGTTTTGACGTGGTTGTCAAAGAAAGAACCACAACCACAACCATCACTGAGGGCTCGTGGGGGTTTGAACATACAAAAGCTTGTTTTAGGGCGCTTTTCTGCCTTTTTGATGACCAGCTAACAAGTCTGTCTCCCAATAATTGCATACATCCAGAAGTACTTCGTCTAGTATCTTGGCAACCCGCGTGATCAGCGTCTGCATAAGCTGTTAGAGCAATAGAAGAATCCTTTGGATACCAGAGTCCCCGATTTATGGTTCCTCGTAGGTATTTAAAGATCCTTTTTACAGCATGGAGGTGCTTTTCGGTAGGCTTTGCCTGATACCGGGCACACATGCATACAACAAATGTTAGGTCTGGTCTACTGGCTGTAAGATACATAAGGGTGCTAATCATTCCACGATAGTGTGTAGGATCTACGGCTTTCCCTTATGTATCTGCATCCAGTTTGGATTTCTCTACCATGGGAGTATCCACGGGGTCACTAGATTCCATACCATATTTCTTGCAAGATTCTAGAGCATATTTAGACTAGTTTAAAAAGATGCCTCTAAGACTTTTTGAAATCTGTAGTCCTAGAAAAAATGATATTTTGCCCATCATTGACACGGTCATAAAGAAGCTGCAAGAGAGAATTAAATCTCTAAGTGGAAATATGAATGAGGATAAGATCAAAAAGGACTTAGAGGAGATTGAAACGATAAATATTGAAGTGGATCATAGGGTGTCAAAACTTATTGCTAAGAATGAGCATTTGAAACAGACCTATAAGCAACTTTATGACTCAATCAAACCAACACGTGTTCGATCAAAAGAACAATGTGATGCTTTAGTTAATCAGGTCAATCAAAAGTCTGTGGAAATCTCTGATTTAAATGCAAGTCTTCAGGAAAAAGTTTTGGTCATTACAGCTCTCAAGAATGAATTAAGGAAACTTAAAGGAAAAAGTGTTATTGCTTGTCGTGAATCTGTGAATAAGCCAAAAGTGATTGCCCCCGTAGTGCATAAGGTAGACTTGGAACCACTCTCCCCAAAGCTTAAGAACAATAGGGAAGCACATGTAGACTACATTAGGATCACTAAAGAAAATGCTGACACTCTTCGTGATATAGTTGAACAAGCTAGAACCTTAAATCCTTTGGATAATGCGTTAGATTATGCTTGCATATACACAAAACATATTCAGGAGTTGTTATTATATGTTAGTGATATATGTCCAAGTTCCCCATTGAAGAGTGAGAAGTTGGTTGCCGTCACACCAATGAACAAAGCTAGGAAAGTCACTTTTGCAAAGACTAGTACAACATCAGACAATAACACACAAATTCAAGTAGATGTTCACCAGACTCAGACCACTAGCAAACCTTTAGTGCCTTCTACAAATGAAAAATGTTCTACTAATGCTAGCAGATCAAAACCTCAAAGTGAAACAAAGAACCATAGGATCATGCAACCATTAAGTAGCAACCAGAAATCTCAAAAAATAGAAGCCCACACTAGGAATGCTAAGCCTAGTCTGACTAAAGAAAATAGTGAGTCTAAATTTGTGTGCTTAACATGCAACAAATGCTATTTTGATGCAAGACATGATTTTTGTGTTGTACAACATTTGTCTGAAGTAAATGATCGTACTAGAGCTAAGGCTGTTAAGAGCATTAAAATGAAAGAATGGAAACCTACTGGTAAAATGTTTAAAAATGTTGGATATAAATGGGTACCCACAGGAAGGACTTTCACTATAGTTGGAACTAAGTGCCCCTTAACTAGATTCACTTCCACTAAAATAGTGCCTCCTAGGAAACCTGTTAAATCAACTATAATAACAAACAAAAAACCAAGTAGTGCATCTCAATGGAGACCCAAAGAAACAAATCATGCGAGCTCGAGTAGTGCTCCTAAGATTGTAGAATCTAGGACTGCTAACCATTTGGAACCCAACAATCATATGGGATCCAAGGTTTCTATTTCTCCATGCTCTTCAAGTGTACAATGCAGGTCATACAAATCGTACCTTGGTAATTGGATTCGGGCTACTCTACACGTCTAATCAATATGGTCAATGACTTCTAAGTACTTCAGCTTAGGACTCGATCTTCATTTTATGACTTCTAAGTACTTCAGCTTAGGACTCGATCTTCATTTTATGACTTCTAAGTACTTCAGCTTAGGACTCGATCTTCATTTTACGACTTCTAAGTAAATATCAGCTTAGGACTCGGACTTCAAGAAAAATGACTTACAGTTACTTCAGACTGTAACTCGGTCTTCATTCTATGGCTTATGTACAATTCAGTGCATAACCCGAGCTTTATTTAATAGCGTTTGTAGACAACACTTCAGGCCCCGTTCCTCAAAGAAAAGAAAGGTGTACGCTTCAGTGCGCTTTATCTTCAAAAGAAGAGAAATCTTCTTGTTTTCGACCATTCTCATCAACAATGATATGTTCTCACATGCTCGGATATTATTAAAGTGGATCAACGTACATTAACTTGTATTTTAGCTCACTTGGTTAATCAAAAAATGGCAATCACATATGCAATTTTTGAAGGGGAGAATAGTGAGCAAAATATGGTCAAAAGTTGATTGATTTTTCAAATGGTCAACATGGCTTCTGAACACAGCAGTTCAGGACCCGCACTTCATAAGATGACTCCTGCAACAATAAGTTCAAGACTCGTGCCAAACCCTCCTCCTTCAACATCATTTGTACCACCTTCAAGAAATGATTAGGATTTATTGTTTCAACCACTGTTTGATGAATTATTCAACCCTCCATCAAGTGTTGATCGTCCAGCCCCTGAAGTCATTGCTCCAATTGCTGAAGTAGTTGCTCCAGTTCTCGCTGCATCAACCGGTTCACCTTCCTCAACAACTGTTGACCAAGATGCACCATCACCAAGTAACTCTCAAACAACACCCGAAATTCAATCTCCTGTCATTCTTAATGATGTTAAAGAAGATAATCATGACTTAGATGTTGCACACATGAATAACGATCCGTTCTTTGGTATTCCAATTCCAGAAAACGATTCTGAAGCATCTTCGTCTTCAGATGTTATTCCTATTGTTGTGCACACTGCTGCTCCTAACTCAGAACACATTACCAAATGGACCAAGGATCATCCTTTAGACAACATCAACGGTGAACTTAAAAGACCTATTTCCACAAGACTCCAACTTCATGAATAAGCCTTATTTTGTTACTATAATGTCTTTCTCACATCAGTTGAACCAAAGAAATATAAAGACGCGTTAACTCAAGCATGTTGGATTAAAGCAATGCAAGAGGAACTTAATGAATTTGAACGTCTTGAAGTTTGGGAACTCGTTCCTCGTCCAGATAAAGATTAAGTCACACTAAAATTCATTGAAAAAATAAAGCAAAACACCCTTATATATTCAATTTTTTAAAGTTAAAGAAAACAAATACCGTATTAGACGATTTAGCGCTTTCGAATAATTCATGTACAATATTCAAATGTGTTAAATAATATAAATAGTTATATAAAAAATACAATGGAAGAATTATATGTAATAATATATATACTTTAATTAATTATAATAACAATAAAGCGGGTACGAATTCGGGTAAACGGATACGGGTACGGGTAATCAGGGCGGGTATTATCAGAACCCGTCACCGAACCCGTACCCGGCTAAATTCTTTTATCAATACCCGTACCCGCATCCGAACCCGCCAACCCGCCCTCGAACCCGACCCAACCGGTTCGGGTTTCGGTTTTCCCTGTCGGTTTCGGGTGCTTTTGCCATCCCTAGTACTGCCTAATTCATTTTGGATATTATGTCAGTTTCAACAGCTCCTTAAAATTTAATCTAAAGGGAAGTTTTTACAAGTTGTAAGAGTTTAGATCTCAGTGTTTGGGTTTTAATCTATACTTAGTTGGAATCTGTGGGTATTTAATCTGCTTATTTGACTTAGATCACTGAGAGTTGCTTAGTGGTGATTGATTTTTTGTTTTGTTATTAGTAATTATGCAGTAGAATCGGTGCTAGTTAAGTGTGCATTTTTTTGATGAGAGTTAAGTAACTTAACTGTCAAAGTGTTTTTCTTTGTTCTTAAAGGTTTTAAAAAGTTCATTTAAATCTTAGATTTAGCTAAGTAAAAAGTTTGGTTTTTAGAATATGAAAATCATTGCACATGCTATTTGTAGTCCTAACTTCCTTCTCGTTTTAGCTTATTAAGGTGTCAAATCATCATTTGTTTAGCTTAATCTAGGGCTGCAAAGAGTCATTTAGCTAAAAAAATAAAAACCAAAAAGCCAAAAAGTTTAGTAAGTTTGTCACTTTTCAAGTCATTTTTTCTAGCTTATTTTCTAGTCCAATTACCTTATTTCTAACTTTAAAGTGTTCTTTGGATATCAAATTTAATCTGTTTTAAGATTCTACCTTATTCCAAATGCTTATTAGTCCTTAAATCTTAGCCCAAAGTTTGTCAAAATCCTTTTAAGTGTTGTGTTAAAGTCTGCTGTCCTTTTAGATTTTTAGTGATTTTTAGCTTATTTGATTAGCTTATTTTTATTCATTAGTGTTTATTGGGTCTAGGTTAAGATCTATTTTTAGCTTATTAGGTTTCTTATTGCTTATTTAGTCCAAAAAGTTCATTCAATTCTAGCTATTTTGTAGGATCCCAAATTTCACACAATATAAACTAGAGAGAGTTAGAGGAGGGGTAAAGATGATAGATGGAGAGTATATGTAAAAAACACATAAAGAACGTGTGTGTCAATGATTTCTTCCAACACCCATCTCCATGTGTGGAGAGGGTTTATCTAGTTCTTATCGCCCATAAAACGGGCTATGGTGTGGGCTTACAGTAGGTAAAGACCTGACCCAACACCATAAATCATACGATTACTATACCTACTATGAGCTATGCTAATGAAGAAATACATGGGGTGACCGAGTCTTTTTTCTTAATCCTAACAATCTCCCCCTAAGGGAGGTCACCCTTAGAAATTTCAATTTGAATTATAGCATTCTATGAATTGATCATTGACTCTGGCTCGTAGTCTTTGATTCTTTATTCATTGACTTCATTGTACATCTTGTAGTGGTCCTTGAGCTTTGTTCCTTAGACTTGTGTGATCTTTGAGCTTTCTTTGAGATCATCAGCCACAAGTAAAATCTCTTAATCATCCTTGTTGTGAAGTATTGCCTCCATGTGATGTTGTGACCTTCGGACCGGCATGCTCACACTTTTCTGGATCATGATAGCAAGCATCAGAGTTGCGGAAGCTGTGTTGTAGGTCTTTCAGCTATCATGATGTCTTTGATTAGGAATATGAAGTGTGAGCATGGGGTTGTGAATTGGACATGGTCTTGTCCAGCAGCGCTACGTCGGATTCCTGCAAGTATATGTTAGTAATAAACACACGAAAGTGTCTTTGTTCACTTTCGTTGAATAAGGTTGCAAGAACCACGGTTCCCCGTTTGTCAGTATAAATACTGCCTGTGATCAGGTAGAATTCCAAAGAATCTCCTTGACAGGGTTTCGCAGCTACGCTAGCCGTTCTCAAACTGGAGCGTCTTAAAGCAGACAAAACACAGAATGAGTGAAACCAGGGATTAAAAAACCCTCTGTATTAATGAGAAATAGAATTTGAAAATCAGTCGCGTGTCACTCTGGAAAGAGTTTTGTGACACATCGAGAGTTTTATAATCTAAAGATCAATTTTCATCAGAAACACTTTTGTTTTGAAAGATATACACATTCGATGTGCTAGAAAATTCAGTTGTTGAACACATCGAAAGGTTTTTCAAAAAACTACTCGTCAATTCACTTCTTGGAACAAGTTTGATTCATAAAGAATCGACACCATGTTTCTTTCAGTTGTCACAATCTTGACTCAAGAGGGATCTCACATGTCGCCCTACCAAGAGATTGTTTAACTGTTGGCTTAGAAGGATTTCCATCTTCATTGTGAATACTTTCGTATCACTCGGATGTTCTGGCAATACCACGAGGATAATGCGAAGGACTCTTAAAATCTTTACTTGTTGTCACAGTGTGTGAGAAACAAGCACAATATGGATTAATGTCCTAACGAGATTTTTGGATGATCTCATGGCTCTAGACTCAATAGTGCATTTTTGGTTTTTGGTAGTCGGAGGCTGGAGCGGACTGCCACCTTTTCAATATCATCTAGCTCGGAGTGAGAGAGACGATAGAAATGTATTGATCTCCGTGAGAAATGAAACAAGAATCCTTTGAGGGATCTTGAGTGGCTAGGGAGGGTTGTGCAGCGTATCACTGGGTCCATGATACTTGTCTTCAATGTCAGCAATCAACCATGTGATTCTGACAGCATATGTAGTGACCCGGTTTTTGCCTAATGTTTAAGGAGGGCTGCTTTCTTTCTCCCTCTTATCTTAACTATTTTCTTTTTTCATTCTTCAACCCCTTCAGTGCTTACCAAGACTTCATTACTAGTACCTTGTTGGGTTTATTCTAGTACTAGCTCTATCTCAGTCCGCACTATTCCCTTATTCTCACATAACTCCTTTTGTAATTCATACCTAAGGACATCTCACTAACTAGGGTTGCGGATTATCCTCTGGGAGATCCTCGCTCTGGCGGAATCGTGGGAACATGTACCTAACCATACCATCCTTATAACTCCGATAAAGTAAATACAGGGTCGGTCTTTCGGTACTGTTCATTTTTCCATAAAACCATTTGAAAATCCTTCCAAGGTACTTGTGATATAGATATCAAAGCCATTGTATCTTGATTGTTTTGATTATTTAGAAAACTGCTCCCCCTCAACATGTGCGTCGATATTCAAAATTGTTTGGCACATGGAGGGAGGAGTACCTGCTTGAGTCTTAATAGATCACACTTTTATCAGATTTAATATTTAAATCACATTCTCTCCCCTGATCAAAAATTTCAAACCCTTTGAGATTTAGATCTCAATTGATTTAAATATGTTAGAAAATTTAGGAGAAAATGTGGTCTGATTAAATACAAGCCGATATTGGAACCTATAAATGCTCCCCCTCAATTAATGAGGACTCAGTCTAGTGTCAGTTATGTTGAGTTTATAAAATTATTTGGAGTTTAGCGGAAACTCATGAAACCTTTCATTAAACTGCACTAACAATGATTACACACTAACTTATTGATGTACAGATTGTGTATGAGACAGACATGAAACAATTTTAACTTAAAGTGGCATAGTCAGTTGTCTATTGTTAGCAATCTGTAGTCCGTCTCGATACTCTCGATGGAAGTTGTCTTAGCTTTCCCCCGAACCAGCAATCCTTTCTTGAGAAGACACAACAAATATTCGAAGTACACAAATAATTCGAATTCTAACATCAAATGTCAATTAAGTCCCTGGATGAGGGATTTCTCCTTACAGATAGTGATGATTTAATTTGAAACACCAAAGTTAGCTAAGTCTTGTGATGTCACAATTATTCCCTCTAAACAGACGAAATGATAATCCTAAGTCAAACTAATTTCTAGATGTAAATCATTTCACTTCTTCGCAGGATACTGACATCTAAAGGAATCATCTTACTTATCATACCTATGTGTACCTCTTTTGACAATTCATTCTACTACTTTGAAAGTAAGCTTAGGGATTAAACTTGATAGGGGAAATACTTATCGATTCTGACATATTCTTCACTTCAAAGGCTTCTTAAAACAACATAATTATTTCCACAAACAAACCTATGCATTTTAAAAAACTATGAGGTGGGTTTGGCAATATTGATCGAGTATAGTTATAAGCCTAAGTCACTAGTCTTGAAATTATATTTAAGCCTCTAAAGTTAACAACTTATGACAAATGAAGCCCTTGGAGTTAAAACTCCCCCTCAAATTATTGTCTGTTAAGTTAAAACTTTTTCCATATAATTACCGTGACATGTTGAAGATAATTCGAAAAACATTTCTCCCCCTCGATCAAAGGACCCGTATTCTATTAAAGTCTTTTGTATTTATTACGAGTGGTCGAGATTTCTTGAAATCTGTTTGTAGTGTCGAAAATTGATTCTGATTTGATTAGTACACTTTTCAAATGATTAACCCGAACTTGATTTATGAAATCAATAATTTTGAGAAAAAATCGTTCGGGTTATAAAACATATACCACTAGCAATCTAGAACCTTTCTGATGTACGTTAAACGAGGTAAGTACCTAATTGCCATATGTTTCATTCTAAGTCCTAAAGGTTGAATCACATAACATCTAAAGTCTAAATGAGTTAAAATTAATTAACTCCCCTTTAAATCATGATTAGTTATTGTCAAACCTTTTCCGTTTACTCCTTGATTATTCAAAAAGATCATTTTGAAAGAATTATTAGCACATATTCTCCTCTCAAATAATGTCCTATTTTCTATTTAAAGAGCTGTAGACATTGTTTGAGTGATAGAAAATTCTTTTAAAATCTTTTTCTGATGAGAGACTTAGATGACAGATTAAGTTTTGAAAGACAACACCTTTTCCACCATGGTTAACACAAATAATTTTTGAAGAATCATAGAAGAAAAATTATTTGTTAAAAAGAGGACTTATTCTTTATAAGAAATTAATGCAACTGTAGCGTACATTAGATCGAGGGTGCACGGATATTGCGTAATTCCTTGCCTGGGAGAACTTAATTCCGTTGTTAGGACAGCCGTCTTTGTGGCGACGTGCTTCCTCATTTTGAAATCCGGGTTCATATCTGAAAAATAAAATAATTGCATCAGCCATTTTTGACATGTTTTGAAACACATTTAAAACTTTGTTCGAACTTTTTTTTACAGCACCGTGTTTCATTATTGACTGACATTTCTATCGCGTAAATTATATCGATGCCGAAGACATGTATGAAAATCATATTTTTGGATTTTCTGATTTTTATATTTTTCTATTTTGTTTTTAAAAAGTTTAAAAAAAATGAAATTCTTTTTGTGTTTTTCTTATTTTATATATTTACATATGATATCAAGAAGAAAATACCACCATAACCTCTTCAGTTTCGTTCCGCAAGCTGTTTCATCGTTTCTAGAGACATGCTTTGCATTCTAACCTTTTACATGAGAAATTTAAGTTTTTCTCGTCCTAACGGCTTGGAGAAGATATCTGCCAGCTGAAATTCTGTACCGACGAAGTAAAGGCTTCACCACTCCATTTTACCTTTACTTTTGATTTGGCCTTGTTTTTCATAACACCTCCCAGTTCATCTAATTTCACCTTATAAAAATCCAATTAAAGGTTAAATAAAATCATTTCTTGATCTGGACGAAGGTACTAGCTTCCAAATCTCAAATGTTAAAACTCATAAAGCTTTTCATGGCATCAATCCAACAGGATTTGGTTAATGCATCTTTATAACTTTTGCGTACACTTGAAGAGAGGAGAGCATCATAGTAGCAGAGCAGGGATTGGTT
The DNA here is from genome assembly GCA_026074375.1 of Tanacetum coccineum. Taxonomy (NCBI): domain Eukaryota; kingdom Viridiplantae; phylum Streptophyta; class Magnoliopsida; order Asterales; family Asteraceae; genus Tanacetum; species Tanacetum coccineum. The sequence goes on along the minus strand of BQNB010018453.1, from coordinate 45,199 downwards.
TATAGTTGGAGTCTTGTGGATACCGGTCTGGAAGGATCACCAATAATTTGTCAAGCAAGATGATCCTTGGTCTATTTTTCGATGTGCTTTTGTGGTTGATTTACTGAATGCACGGTAGGTTGGGATAACAATTCCGGGAAGAGGATTACTTCAAAACTAGTTCGGGAATTGAAGACCAAATTACAGATCATTATCCATGTGTGTAACTTTAATACCATGATCATCTTCTTCAACACTAGTAGGAATAACATGAGATTGTTCTTCTTGAGTGGTTTGTGAGGTACTTGTAGAAGGTGTATCTTGATTAATTCTCGTTGATGAAGGTGTACCGGTTGAAACAACAGGTTCTTGAACAACACAGGCTACCACTTGGTGAAAGGATTAAAGTACTCATCAAAGATAGGGCAAAATAACGAATCCCAGTCATTCTTTGTTGGTGGAACATTAGGTGTTGGAGAAGGAGGTTGTGGTACGAGTATTGTTCTAGGAGTCAAAAGTTGAGGACCGGGTCCTGAACTGATGTGTGCAGGAGCCGTGACTTGACCATTTCAAGAACTGAACTGCTCTGCTGTAGTGCGGATGTTGGTGGTGAAAGTTATAATGAATGATTCTTGACAGGGAGGAGATACCGGTTTAGGCGATGAGAGATCAATGACAGACGTAATCAGTAAAGGAACAGATGAAGAAACTTGTTGGATAGGAACAGTGACCATGGATTCAACTTTGGTTTCCATAGTAGTTTTTCCTGGTTCATCTTTTACTTATATATTTCTTCAGGATCAGGCTTAGTTTCCTCATTATCATCCCCAGCATTATCATCTCTGTCAAAATGTTCACTGACCACATCTGCTTCCCACTAAAGAATTAGCTTTTCCTCATCAGGAACCCCTGGCTTGGATCCAGTTCCTTCACTTGAGGCTCTAGAGATGACTGTGGACTCATTAGGAACCCCTAGTATGTTACCAGTTCCTTCATTTGAGCCTCCAGTTCCAGGTTGTCTCTTTGTCATTTTCTTGTTTCCTTGACGAGCTTTCATTATGGTCAGAGACCTCTTGTTTAGCAGGTGTAAAGAGTTTGAATACCCTATGGCGCTTCTTTGACGGAATTAGGAAGGCCTCTTCTTGAACAATAAAGGAATCTCTGAAAGCAATACCAGACTGTCTTCTTTGTGTGGGCTCGGGTTCAGATTCAGCATATGCATCAGACTTGTGTCAGTGATCTGGATGTTGTTTGGAAGCATATGCATCAGAGAGTTAACAACATCATCTCTTATGTTAGTGATCTGCCATCCAGTTGAGGTAAGAGCTGGATGTTGTATGGAAGCAGATGCATCAGACTCCCGTGGTTTCTTTGAACTTTGGTGATCATCTTTCGAAGGAGGCTGAGCTGACCCAGAAGCGGCAGATTCGAGTCTTCTTCTCTTTGCTGACCTACCCTGGTTTGATCCAGCTGAAGGGCCTTCTTGCATGGGCTCAGGGTCTGGTCCAGACACAATTCTTGCATGAGTAGCATGAACTTCTCTTGCAACAGCTTTTCTTCGCTTCATTTAAGATTGATAGACTTTACCTAATGCCAAAGCTAAGTCTGTTTTTGGGATGCTGTTGTCAGCAGGAGTGATCTCTAAGGCCTTCCAAAAAAGATCAGCACTCAGAGTAAACCATTTTTCATCAAGTTTGAAAGCTATAAACCCCAGTCTTTGCATCATGAGTCAGAGTATTCCAGAACAGCTGAATGTAGATAAAAGGGAATTTGTTGATGCAGTGAATGCCCTAACGAAGTTTGTGTTCTTGAAATATCAACTTGAAAGGTGAAGATAGGATTCTCTGCAACTTCTCGTAGCTCCGACTGCGATATATCTACTTTCCCATATCTGTTACTGTTTCTGAGCAATAAAGGGATCTGTTATTTCTCATCTTGTAGGTTCAGGATGCAGGAAATTATTTCTGCCATCGGTATATGTTAAAGAATATCAACAAAGATAGACAAACATAGCATATAAAACAACGTTATGATAAAGTGTTCGCCTTGAGTTTGCATGCCCTAGATATTAGTTTTTGCACGAAGATATTCCAATTAGAGTCACTGGACATTGGGTTAGTCAACATGGTTCAACCTTGGTCAATGTACTTGACATTATCTTAATCTTTAGCAAGGACATATTTAAGCACTACACTTTCACATCTGACCAATTTTATACAATTCAAGACAAGATTAACCCTCGTAATCACATTTAATTCACTATTCTCCCCTTCAAAAATTGCATATGCGATTGCCATTTTTGATCTAGTGAAATATAATACCAGCTAATGTACATTGGTCTACTTAACTAACAAACAAGCATGTGAAAATATGAAGCTTGTTAATGAGAATGGTCAAACACAAGAAGATTTCTCTTCTTTTGAAGATAAAGCGCACTGAAGCGTACACTCTCATTTTCTTTGAAAAACTGGATTCGTACAGAAGAATACGAAAGCCATCGACTTGAGCTAACACACATTGAGTGTTTCACCTTTCTTTACTTTAAGGAACAGGGCTTGAAGAGATGCCAACAGACGCCATTTGACATTAAGGAACGAGGTTTGAACAGTTTTGATCAAACGTCATCAAGATGAAGAACGAGGCCTGAACTGTTTTGTCCAAACATCTTTTGATGAAGAACGAGGCTTGAACTGTTTTGTCCAAACGACATTTGATGAAGAACGAGGCTTGAACTGTTTTGTCCAAACATCATTTGATGAAGAACGAGGCTTGAACTGTTTTGTCCAAACGACATTTGATGAAGAACGAGGCTTGAACTGTTTTTGTTCCAAACATCATATGATGCATGTTCATCACAGAAATTTGAATTCCTTGAAACTCTGAAGTATGAGATATCGTCTTTTTTGGTAACCAACTCTGGAGTCTTTCCTTTAAAGGATTGACAGATGTACCTGCACTTGAGTTAGAAGTACCTGCACTAACATAAAGAGTTTGATTGCATTCATATGGGTTAGTGATATCATCATTTGAACCATTTGGAGGTTCACTGTCAACTTTGGTTGTGCTATCTATGAACACCTTTCCAGTAGGTATCCACCTAAGACTAACAGTCTTGAAAATTCTACCCGTTGGATTTCCATCTTGATATGGATCTAGGAGTGTGTGGTTTCTCATGCACAGCGGAAGACTTATTGAGAGAAAACCTTTGTCCTATACCATTTCGCCTACCAGGTTTATGAGTGTGGTTCTTTGGTTCAACGGGATTGTTGTTTCTGATCTTGGGGGACTGAACTTTAGCACGAGAATTCACCTTATTCAGGATCTTTGTTATACAATCATCATGATTTGTATTAAAGATATATTTATGACAAATCAAACAAACAGATTTTTTGGAGTCCAAGAAGAAACTGGAATTCCTAGAGTGATCTACTAGAGGCTCACCAATTTGACATTCCACCAACTACACTTAGATAAATGAGAAACCTCCCTATATATGTTTCTAGGTTTTGGTGTACAAGCATTAGGAGTGCAGTGTATCTAGTAGAGGCCATATCCTTATGACTAGGAATCCTGGTTTTGTTTTGTGTCATTTTCCTAGCCTCCTCTAGAAAGTACGCATGAACCATATCATTAGAACCATACGATTCTTTATGACTATTCCTAGAGTAGTTAGGTGCATTCACCTGATGAGGTTTTGCAGCAGCAGATTCATCTAACTCTTTGGCAAATCATGGGAGTGACTATTTTGAAAATCATTTTTCTCATCAACTTGGGGGAAAATCCGTGGATCTTGAAATTCTAGGTACGTTCAGACCGTTAACGCATTTCGGTTGTCTAAAAAATAAATGCGTTTCTAGATGGTTGTAAAGGCGGTTTCCCCAAGATTGATGCTTTGGCATAATTTAGTATCCACGCTATTTCCTTTTAACTTTCTTAATTCGTTTTTCAATGCTACATTCGCAAAAACCTTTTCCTGAATCTGAGCTTTAAATCAGCATTTTCAAACAGTCTTACTATTTTACTTGTGCAATCAGTGTGTACATTATGTCTTTCGTCTGAATTCGTGCTTTTGATAGAATCATAAAAGTCTTTTGTATGTCTGTTTAAATGCTCATTTTCATGAAGTAATTTAGACACTTATGTTTAATTCGATGTTAATTGTTTCAATTACATCTATTTCATGTTTAACATTGGCTTCATTACTTCTTCTTTTTTTTTTTTTTTTTTTTTATTCTTTTCATGCTTCATTTTTATATTGTTCACCTTCAAGTTGTTGGATCGTTGAGTTTTTTGGCTTGTAGCTGAGCTTTCTAATTCGTTTAATCTCAAAAAATTTCCGTAAATTCAGGAGGAATCATGATTCTTACATGGGTTTGTCTACTTTGGGGGCAAAATTTCTTCCTTTTGGTTGAATTGAAATTTAGTGAAATACAATGTTTCTCAAGTTGTAAAAATCTGTTTGAAAGTTCATCTATTAACTTCTTTTTCAACCATATCATTCGTTTTGAGAAACTCAGCCTTAAGCAAAGGACTTTTTACTTGATATTGTTTAGCATCCTGGTTAATCTCTCCTCCCCTATGACACATATTTGTTGAATCAGGAGTGGTATTGCTATCAACCTTTTCCAACAAATATGTGTCATAAATGGGTTCAGATTGTTCAGTATGCTATTGTTCATTAGCCTAAGGACATTATGTGGAGCAGTCATCTTGTACCTACAGAAAATGGCACTTGGTCATTTTAGTCTGTTATCTGCATCCACATCAAGTGTGATATAAGTCCTTACAATTGCTGATTGTATCATGGTTATCTGACTTGTCCTTTTTGTAATAACCAACACAGCAGACAATGCTTTAAGTATGTGTTAAAATAACCTCCAATGTGTAAGCTCAATTGATCCAGAACCTCGTGCTGTCTGTAGCTGAGTTTCCATTCATGATTTGCTGAGTGCATTGTTGTTTTCTGACTCTATCCAACTGCTTTTCGATACAATCAAACTGTCATCCACTGCTTGAACCGGATTGATCTGAACATCTTGTGACTGTAGCTGTAATCTACCGTATGTAATTATAGCTCTATGAATGACCGCTTCAAGTGTATCCAGGTTCTCAAGTAAATCACGTCTGTACGCACTAGGTTCACAGCGCGTGAAGTCTTCGAAGTCTTGTTGCAAACCCTTGAGTTAGAGGCAAGAAAAGCCTGAACTGTGTTCATGAGTGCTTGAAGATAAGTCTTGCATTAACCTTGAAGATCTCTCTTTTAAGTTGTAGCCCTTAACTGATCAGATGGATGAAAAAATCTTTTAATTTTGAGGGTCTGATGTCTTCACAAAGATGAGCGAAATTGCTGGTTTAAAAGCATCAACAGACATAAGGCAATTAAGGAGATAGAGATCATGAGTTGTGTCTCCGAGTCTGTTCAAATCCATGTTCATGGACAGATTGAGTGCCTTAATTTTGCGAGCCGTTGCGTCAGTTGAAGCTCCTCTTCTCTTTGTATTAGAATTAGAAGATTCATTAAAATTCGATTTGTGAAATAAATTAAGGATCCTTAAGTAGATAAGGAATTTTTGTTGTGGTTATGATTGGAAAACAATTAACGTTCCGGGAATTTTACACGTTATGATTTAAAACGTTACATGAATTAACGGGATTTTACCAAAAATCATAGAAGAACCGTGAATATATTTGATTCGGAATCAGCGGAATGGTTTAATTGTCTAAAAAACAGTATAATCGTTCTGGCTAGGGTTACAGCTGTTTGTTTCATAAGCTCACCCAAGCTGAAAACGGGCCTAAAAATACAGATGGGCCGTGAGCTAGAACAAAAACAAGTCTAACACAAATTCCAAAAATATGAAAAATGTCAATAAATCATAGTAGACGAGCTTTTTGGGCCTTGAAAAATCCTTAACCAACTAAAGGGTGGTTACAGCGTGATCCGTCTCGTTTTTCTCTTCGATTTGAGAGGTCACGGGCCTGAAACGGACTTACGGATCAAAAGTTATGGTTGTTTTACTGAAACCCTTTTCTTCACACAAGATTTCTAGACAAAACGCAGTGCTATCTTTAACCAAAACGCAGTGACTTTTGAATCCAAAACGCAATGAACTTTTCAAAGCAAGTGGTTGAGTTTTTGGTCAAAAACGCAATGAACTGTAGTCAAAACGCAAATGGTTGAGATGTTGGTCAAAACGCAATGGAAATATAAGCAAAACGCTATCGGTTCAAAACGCAATGGTCGAAACGCATGGTCAAAAACGCAATGTTCAAAAACGCAATGAAATTTGGTCAAACGCAATGACTTTTGGTCAAAACGCAATGAATTTTGCGTCAAACGCAATGAAAATTTCTCAAAACGCAACCTGCAATCAAAAACGCAATGACTAAAACGCAATAAATGTCAAAACGCACCAATGTCAAAACCGCAATCAAGAAGAAAATCAATACGCAACAAGAAGAAAATCAAAAAACGCAACAAGAAGATGTCAAAACGCAACAAAGAACTTTTCAGTTTGCCAAACGCAACTAGAAAAAATACGACTTTTTCACCAGAAATGTCTTATATTCACATTTTTGGCCTTTAATTGGATTTTCTTGCACAATTAGCTACCTGATGCCTAGAACTCTTGATTATTAACATAAAAACATTCACACTCTAAGAACAAAAATTCGGTTTGAATTTTTTTCCTTTTGATTCTTTTTTGACCACGAATTTGATCTTGTTGAAACCAAACGAATCAACCACGAATCACCGTCGGCTTGATGCCAATTGTAGGATCCCAAATTTCACACAATATAAACTAGAGAGAGTTAGAGAGAGAGATGGATGGAGAGAATATGTAAAACACACTAAAGAGTGTGTGTCAAATGATTTCTTCCAACACCCTCTCCATGTGTGGAGAGGGTTTAAATTAGTTCTTACACGCACATAAAAGGGCTATGGTGTGGCTTACGTTATGTAAAGACCTGACCCAAACACCAAAAATATACGATTACTGGTACCTATACGAGCTAATGCTAATTAAAAATTACATGGGGTGATCCGAGTCTTTTTTCTTAAATCCTAACATATTTGTTTCTAAGTTTAAATACATAAGCAAAAAGGAAAATATGTCCCTTTAATTTGTGCTTATCGTGCTTATTTTAAGTTTCTTACATAAAGTTCATCTTTTAAAAGTTGCTTATTTTCTCTTTCTCTTTAAGTTTTGTAAAAAAGTTTTGAAAAATAAAAAAAATAAAAAAACCAAGGTCCAGGACTCGAACCTGCGACCTTAGCTTCACACACACACGTCTTAGCACCACTCTCCACTACCAACTTGCCCTTGGGGGTCTTTTCCATTATTGTTGTGTCAGTTTTATTTAAAGGGTGTTTAGTGTTTTGCTCATTCGAGCTTATTAGCTGATTTACAGCTTATTCTTAAAAGCTTCTTGTCTAGTTTTATTTTTCTTATGATTAGATGTGTTAAAGGTACTTTTCCTATTTTTTTTAGATTTTTATAAATTAGTTTAGCATTTTTAATAATATTTTTAGATTAAAAGTGTTTTTAATTCATAATAAATTAAATAAAAGTCAAAAAAATATAATTCTTTTTTCTAAAATTTTCTTTTATCATTTAGGACTTTTAAAAATTAAATTTGCTTTTCTAGAGTCAAAATTTGAAGTTTTAGGTTTTTAGGTTGCGTTTCTAGAATCCCGTTAACGTTTTTTGTGTTTAATTCGTATTCGCTTTAATTGTTGCTTGTTTTTATTTGTTATTTGCTTTATATTTGTAGAAATTAGAATTTAAATCCAAAATCTTAATCTATTCAAAATCCCGATTACAAACGTCAACAAAAAGTTCAATTCACGCCTCGTTGGAACATAACGACTCGGGAAACGACTAGAAGGGGTCACTTTCGAAGTCGATACTTCTGGATTTATATTTTATTTGTGAATTGGTTTGTTGCTTTTGTTTAAAGTGATTTGCTGATTTACCGATATTATATATATATATTTATTTATATATATATATATATATATATATTTTAGTATATATAATATATATATACTATTGACTCGATCACTAGGTGATGGTGCATCTTGATCAACAGTTGTTGAGGAAGGTGAACCGGTTGATGCAGCGGGTTTTGGGAGCTACTACTTCAGCAATTGGAGCAATGACTTCAGGGGCTGGGTGATCAACCTAGGTGGAGGAGTGAGTAATTCATCAAACATCGGTTAAAACAAAAAATCCTAATCACTTCTTAAAGGTGGTTACCAAACGGTATTAAAGGGAGGTGGGTTGGCCGAGTCCTAACTGATTGTTGCAGGAGTCATTTCATAAAGTGCGGGTCCTGAACTGCTGTGTTCAGAAGCCATCGCAGTCAGCTCATCAAAATCTACATGAATTGTCTCAATGATTCGTCTGGTACGTCGGTTGTAAATTCGAAATGCTTTCTTTGTGGGTGCATAGCCAATGAAAATACTAATATCAGCTTTTGGTTGTAACTTGCCTAAGTTCTCGCTATCGTTTGTGGGATAACAAAGTGCACCAATACATGGAAAAATGATAAGTCGGGAGGTTTGTCATGTAAAAGCTCATATGGTGTTTTGCCATGACGAAGACGTATGATGGAACGATTTTGGGTGTAACATGTGGTAGCAACTGCTTCTGCCATAAGAATAACGGAGCTTTTGCATAAATCAACATTGTACGGGCAGCTTCAATTAGCGTACGATTACGTCTTTCAACGACACCATTTTGCTGTGGGAGGTGACGCAACAGTGTTTCATGAGAGATGCCAGCCTTCTCATAATATTCACACAAAGTTTGATTAACAAATTCAGTTCCATTATCTGTCCTGATTCTTTGGATAAGCACTTTAAACCGCACTTGGATCATCTTGATTATGAAATCTGGAGCTTCATCTTTTGACCTTAAGCACTTATACCTGGTAAATCGAGCGAGTAATCATCGAACAATGATGAGGATGCACTTCTTTCCATTAAACTTGCGAACACGCATTGGTTACAAGAATACATCTGCAAAATGATAGAGTTTTTTGTTTGTGTGTCTTCAGATTTAGTTTGTAGGGTTTCTTCTTGTTTTTCCCATTGCACATGGCAAAACACAGATGGTCCTTTTAAATCTTTAGCTTAGGATGACCTACGAACAAAGACATGTTCTCAACTAAATGGTTGATTGCACCAAAGTTAAGAGAGATAGACGTCGGTGCCATAAGCCAGGACTTAAGTCTTGAGGCCTTTGTCAGGAGGAATATGGTGAGGTCGTCATCATATCTCTAAAGAGACGCAGAGTATAAAATTATTGCATCGGAGCATCCAGTCATAGATCAAACACTTCTAGATTATGATACAAGATGTGTGTTAGATGAATAGCAACACTTCAAGGTTCGAATCACCATAATTGTCCAATGGAGAAATAAGTTTGTGTCCAAGTCCTTTTACGTAGTAATTCCTGGTATCATAACAGTCCAATGCTGATTAATCACCATATTCCTAATATCATTCTTCGCGTGTCATTTCCGGATTTGATTGTACCCAGCATGTGTGTTGATGAAAAGCAACTTCAAGGTTCGAATAACAGAATTGCCCAATGGAGAATAAGTTGTGTCCAAGTCCTTCTACGTAGTAAACCCTTGGTATCGTAACATTCCCAATCTGATAATCACCATATCCTAATATCTTTTCTGCGTGATCATTTCCGATCTTGATTGTTACCTAAAATTTATGACGCAAAATTGGTGGCTGGGAGCGATCCCGGTCTTATGCTTGGAGCAGCCGGAGTCCAAATACCAGAGAACAATTTAGATGACATGCATTCATCGAGAGAGGAAGATGGAACATCGGGAACTATGGATCCCCAAGATTGTCTGGGTTCCTTTTTGTTAGCATATACATATTTAAGAACCTTAGATTTGCTAACGGGAACATTAGTTTTAGATTTCCTAGGTTTCCGTAAGTAAACCAATGTTACGACAGGTTTAGATATTTCATTATCTAGAACAGTTGGTTTCCTAAGGGGCACTTCAGTAGTTGTGGTAATCCTAGTTAAAGGGCACGCATTTCTTACTATAGTGAAGGTCCGACCAGTAGGTCTCCAGATATATCCAATATTTGTAAACACCTTTCCTGTTGGTTTCTAAACTTTTCTCTTTGAACTTTTCTTAATAGATTTAGATTTTACACGAGCATTCACATTATTGATAAAATCAAATACAACACAAATCATGATAATCAGGAAAGCATGCAACCATTACACTTTACACATATAAGTTCAGAATTCGCATTAGCTTGGATATGTGCACATTAGCAGGTCCTTTAGGTGAAACATACAGTCTTTTATTTTTCAAACTAGATTTATTTCCAGGGTGGGCTTTTATTTTATTCTTCTAAGTTACTACTTGGTGTTTGCTGAATCAGATATTTTCTTTGTATTGGCCTGAAGACTGTGATCCGCTAGCACTATTGACGTTTTTACTCTTGTAAAACACAACATAGGTTTGTTAGAAACTAGGTTTGACGTAGAGGCAGTTTTTGTGATTGTGTTTCCTGAGGATGTGATGGGCCCAGTGAATCTAACTCTTTTGTCCTTGTTCTTTAGGGTCACAGCCACTAATTTTCCATCAGTATTGTTGATACTAGGGCAGGTTTTACTGATGTTTGTAAGCAAATCCTGAATTAGTTTACCATACCTAACTGAAAGATTCTAAGGGTTGTATAGTAGATTTTTGATTTAACCTGTCTCAACTAAGATCCCTAGAACGGTAGCTTCTTCCTGAGTGTGCTTATACTAAAGGTAGGGAGTGACGCTGTCTTTTATTCAACAATTTAGGGTTATTGGTTCACACAATCAATTTAAGCATCTCTGGTTCATTGTATGTTTCATAACAACATTATCAACTAGAGCTTTTCCTTTAAGTTTCCTTAAATCATCCTTGAGAGTTGTAATTACCAAAACTTTTTCCTGAAGATTAGCATTTAATTAGAGATTTCCACAGACTTTAGATTGACTTGCTTTATTAAATCATTCACATAGTTCTTTTTGTGAATTCGTGTTGTTTAATCGAGTCATATATAGTTGCTTATAGGTCTGTTTCAATGTCATTTCTTCTAGCAATAAGTTTGACACCCTATGATCCAAATTCTTTATCTTATTGTTTCATCCCTCTAAGACCATTTTGATTCTTATCCTCTTTGATTTTACCTTAGAGATTTAATTCTCTCTTTCAAACTTCTTTATGACCGTATCTTTCTCCTTGGGATGAGCTTTCATTTGTATTTATTCAAACAATTGATCAAAAACTTGGAGCACTTTGATTTGAAAACAGGAATTGTCCCTTTGAAAATTTCCTGATTAAGTTGAGTATCAACTTCTAAAGAGATGCAATGTTTTTCAAGAGTGGTAAAACTTTTGAACAGTTTATCGTAAATCTCTTTTTCAACGAAATCCTTTTTGTTGAGAAGCTCAGTCTCAAGTTTTAGACACTTTTCACATTCATGCACATTTACAGAAGCATTATCCACAGAAGAATTCATAATTATGTTCACAATATCTTTGTTAATGACTTGTTCCAAGAGTCATTCGTTTTCGTTTAAAACTTATATTCATTTTATCTTCAAGGTTTTTTTTTACCCTAAAACGTTGTTGTTTCCACAAGCTTTTCCATTTGATGAAAACATTTTCGGACTTCGAATGTTCATCAAATCAAAATATTTGTCACACCCCGTAAATTCCCGGTTAGTTTTCCGACTCACTCCGGTCATCTACTTTAAATTTTAGTCGTTACGTTTAAAATTGGCAATTTACCGAGGAATTAGACTGCGTAAAATCTGAGAAACGTCACCGGACGCGTTCCGACATCGGTTATAAATTAATTTAGGCATTATATGTGTTATTTTAACTTTCCTGAGTGTTTCGTGATTTTTAATCACTTCCGATATTAATTTTTAGGTTTTATCCTTTATATTGCGTTTTTCGCGTTTTTGACCAAACGGAACCCCGGAAACTCAAAATCTTTTCGTGTAAACTCAAGTTATCGATAAAATTATACCATAAACATAAAAATTTCGTTCACCTTATTTTCCCTAGCCAAATATGGCGCCTAAACAACATCAACAACAATTATACTGAACTTAAAAATTAAAATCCAGGCATCTTATTTGAAAACTACATGCATGTGCATGAAAAGTGACATGAGTAAGTCTACCCTCAATGCAACCCTTCTAAGTTTTACCCACGTCACATGTGCTTACACAATGCTTATCCTTTTCTTACACATGTTGACTAGTAAACTTTGATCCTTGTCCTAACTCATCTTGATCTCCCGTGACTAGAAAAATTGACATTTGGTCCTTGTGGCCTTACTTGTTGCCGAACCACCCAAACACACACACTCTGTGTGTGTTGGTCACTTATGCACATTGAACCTGAAGAACCTGCTCTTCCAACTAATATACATACTATATCACACACTTAGGGTTATAACACATTTGTAAGCCACCAAAAAACAAATTGTTCTTCCTCTTTTCCCTCTCCTCCCATCTCACGGCACAATTCAAACAACTTTAAACCCAACCATATCTTTTGATTTTCTTCAAGATCTCAAGTTATTCTAACTATTCCTAGTTATATCTAAGGTAGATCCAAGTGTTGTTTGGTTATTTTTCAAAAGTTTTCAAGAATATCATAAAACTAGGGTTTCAAGTTTATAAGTGGGTTTTGCAAGATCTTGTGTGTTCATCTTTTACTTGCTTTCTTGTGAGTATTTCTTGACCCATCTTGTATTATTTTGATGATGTTATGATTCTTGTGTTAGATCTATTGTTATTATTAAAGATCCATGTGTTTGTGATATTTTTACAAAAGAAACTACAATTTATTTTTGTTCATCTTAAAATATGTTGGAAATCTTATGACAAAAGTTTATGTTATGTTTATAATATGTTATTGGTGAGATTGAGAGTGGATGAGAGTTGCAACAATAGAGATTAGGTTGGTTTAAGGTTATTTTTGTGGTGGATTGGTTGTAAATGAAGGTTGAACTAGGACTAGGCAACTAATAGCGTTTTGTGGTTGATTTTGGTCCACTTTCGGCAAACTATAGTTGCTGTCCCGATTTTGTTTTGAGGGTTTGAGCGACTTAAAAATGTTTTCATTAGTTGTAAAAGTAGTTTTCGAAGAGCTCGTTTCGAATAGATAATTTTTCATATATCACACTTTAAAATCGGACTTAAAACGACCAAGTTATGACCAAATGAACTGAACATTTTTCGGCGAAATGGAAAATGCAAAGATCAGATCAGCAAAGCTAAAAGGGCGATTCGGAGCCTTCGGGTCCGAATCGGCCGTTTTAAGCTGCTGATTGTTCGTTGCATTTTCCCATTTCGCGCCGAAAAATGTTTCAAGTTTCATTGGTTTCATAACTTGGTTCGTTTTAAGTCCGATTTGTAAAGTGTGATATATGAAAAATTATCTATTCGAAACGAGCTCTTCGAAAACTACTTTTACGCTTAATGAAAACATTTTTAAGTCGCTCAAACCCTCAAAACAAAATCGGGACAGCAACTATAGTTTGCCGAAAAGTGACCAAAAATCAACCCAAATCAGCTTCTTAGTGTGCCTAGTCTAGTTCTAACTCATTTAAACCAATCACCATCAAAAATAACTTTAAACCAACCTAATCTCTATTGTTTGCAACTCTCATCCAGCTTCCAATCTCACCAATAACACATATTATTAAAATTAAACATCAAACTTTGTCATAAAGATTTCCAACATATTTTAGATGAACAAAAAAATGTAGTTTCTTTGTAAAATATCACAAAACACATGGATCTTTAATAATAAAAATAGTTCTAATAAAGAATTAAACATCATCAATTAATAATACCAAGTTGGGTCAAGAAATATACTCACAAGGAATAGCATGCAAAAAGATGAACACACATGATTCTTGTAAAACCCACTTATAAAATTGAAACCCTAGTTTTATGTTTCTTGAAAACTTTTGAAAATATAAGCCAAACAACACTTCGGATTACCTTAGATATAACTAGGAGATGAGTTAGAATACTGGATCTGAAGAAAATCATAAGATTTGGGTGGTTTAAGTTGGTGTGATTTGGGCCGGGTGATGGGAGGTGAGGAAAAGTGGAAGAGACAATTTTTTTTTGGTTGGCTTTACACATGTGTTTTATCCCTAAGTGGTGGGTGATTTAGTATGGTATTTTTAGTTGGGAAGAGAAGTGCATGTGTGGGCGGAGGGCTTAGTTTCTAATTTTTTTTCAGAGTGTGCATTAAGTGACAAACACACACCAAGAGTGTGTGTGTTGGGTGGTTCGGCACAAGTAAGGCCACAAGGGACCAAATGGTTCAATTTTTCTAGTCAAGGTTCAAGTGAGTTAGACATGGATCAAAGTTTACTAATCAAATGTGTAAGAATGGTGTAAGCATTGTGTAAGCAACATGTGAAGTGTAAAACTAGAGAAGGGTGCATGAGGGTGACTTACTCATGTGTCACTTTCATGCACATGCATGTAGTTTTCAAAATAAGATGCCTTGGATTTAATTTTGAGTTCAAGTATAATTGTTGTTGATGTTGTGGCGCCACATTTTGGCTAGGTAAATGAGGTGAACGAAATTTTTATGTTTATGGTATAATTTATCAGTAAACTTGTGTTTACACGAAAAGATTTTGAGTTTCCGGTGCGTTTCGTTTGGGTAAAAAAACGCCGAAAAACGCAATTTAAAGGATAAAAACATAAAAATTAATTCGGAAGTGATTAAAAATCACGAAACAACTCAGAAAGTTTAAATAACACCATATAATGCACTAAATTAATTTATAACCGATTCAGTCGGGAACGGTCCGGTGACGTTTATTCAGGATTTTTACGCAGTTTCTTTAATTCCTCGGTAAATTGCCAATTTTAAACGTAACGACTAAAATTTTAAAGTAGATGACCGAGAGTGAGCGGAAAATACTAACCGGGATTTTACGGGGTGTGACAAATATTTGATTGATGAACTTTCTGAAGTCCAAAATGTTTTTCATCAAATGGAACAGGCTGTGGAACAACATCGTTTAGGGTAAAAAAACGTTTGAAGTTAAAATGAATAAAGTTTTGAACGGAAAAACGAATATACTTTGAACAAGTCAGTAGCAAAAGATATTGTGACATAATTATGAATTTCTTATGTTGATTAATGCTTTGTAATGTGATATGATTGTGGTACCAACAAAATAAATTAAAACACTAATAATAAAATAAAATAAATAAATCTTTACAAAAAAAAAAAAAACTCCCCATAAAAAACCCCAAAGACTTATCCGCTCAAAAAGTGTCTAAAACTTGAGACTGAGGCTTCTCAAAATAAAGGATTTCGTTTGATGAAAAAGAGGATTCACGATAAAACTGTTCAAAAGTTTTACAACTCTATTGTAAAATTTGCATCTCTTTAGAAGTGATACTCAACTTAATCAGGAATTTGTTCGATAGGGACAATTTGTTTCAAAATCAAAGTGCTCCAAGTTTTTGATCAATTTGTTTGAATTAATAAATTGAAAGCTCAGTCCAGAGAAAGTTACGGCATAAAGAAGTTGAAAGAGAGAAATTAAATCTCATAAGTGGTTAAAATAATGAGGATAAGAGCAAAAGGATCTTAGAGGGATTGAAACATTATTATAGAATTGGATCATAGGTCGTCAAAGCTTATTGCTGAGATATGAGCTTTTGAAACAGACTATAAGCAACTTTAGGACTCGATTTTTAAACCAAACGAATTCGATCAAAAGAACTAATGAGATGATTATTATGCAAGTCAATCTAAAGTTGTGGCACCTTTCTCCAAACACATACAAAATATTCTCTAATTTAAATGTATATCTTCAGGAAAAAAAGTTTTGGTATTACAATCTCAAGGATGATTTAAGAAAACTTAAAGGAAAAGCTCTAGTTGATAATGTTGTTATGAAACATACTATTGATCCAGAGATGCTTAAGATTGATGTGGAACCAATAACCCCTAAATTGTTGAATAAAAGGACAGCTCACTCTACCTATATTAAGCACACTCAGGAAGAAGCTACAATTATTAGGGATCTCGTTGATCAAGGTTAAATCTAAATATCTACAGATCATTCCTGAGGAATCTGTTCTGTAGGTATGCTAAACTAATCCAGGAGTTGCTTTATAAAACATCAGTAAAACCTGCCCTAGTATCAACAATACTGATGAAAAATTAGTGGCTGTGACCCTAAAGGAACAAAGGACAAAAAAGAAGTTAGTTCACTGGGCCCATCACATCCTCAGAAAACACAATCACAAAAACTGACTCTACGTCAAACCTAGTTTCTAAAAACCTATGTTGTGTTTTACAAGAGTAAAAACGTCTACTAGTGCTAGCGGATCACAGCCTTCAGGCAATACAAAGAAAGATATGATTCAGCAAACACCAAGTAGTACTTAGAAGAATAAAATAAAAGCCCACCCTAGGAAAGTTAAATCTAGTTTGAGAAAATATAAGAATGTTTGTTTACACCTAAAGGATTGCTAATTGGCATCATTCCAAGCTTAAATGCGACTCTGAAATTAAATGTGTTAAGTGTGATGGTTTGCCATGCTTTTCTGTAATTCATGATTTGTGTTATGTTCTTGATTTTTATCAATAATGTGAATGCTCGTGTACAAATCTAAATCTATTAAGAAAAGTCAGAAAGAGAAAAGATTAGAAACCAACAGGAAAAGGTGTTTACAAATATATTGGATATATCTGGAGACCTATGGTTCGGACCTTCAATAGTAGGAACGTGCGTGCCCTTTAACTAGGATTACCACATACTGAAGTGCCTCATTAGGAAACAAATGTTTAGATACTAAAATATCTAAACCTGTCGTAACATTGGTTTACTTACGGAAACCTAGGAAATCTAAAACTAATGTTCCCGTTAGCAAATCTAAGGTTCTTAAATATGTATATGCTAACAATAAAGAACCCAGACAATTTTGGGGATCCATAGTTCCCGATGTTCCATCTTCCTCTCTCGATGAATGCATGTCATCTAAATTGTTCTCTGGTATTTGGACTCCGGCTGCTCCAAGCATATGACCGGAGATCGCTCTCAGCTCACCAATTTCGTCAATAAATTTTTAGGTACAATCAAATTCGGAAATGATCACGCAGAAAAGATATTAGGATATGGTGATTATCAGATTGGGAATGTTACGATACCAAGGGTTTACTACGTAGAAGGACTTGGACACAACTTATTCTCCATTGGGCAATTCTGTTATTCGAACCTTGAAGTTGCTTTTCATCAACACACATGCTTGGTACAATCAAATTCGGAAATGATCACGCGGAGAAAAGATATTAGGATATGGTGATTATCAGATTGGGAATGTTATGATACCAAGGGTTTACTACGTAAAAGGACTTGGACACAACTTATTCTCCATTGGACAATTATGTGATTCGAACCTTGAAGTTGCTTTTCATCAACACACATGCTTGGTTCATAATCTAGAAGGTGTTGATCTATGATCTGGATCTCGAGTGGCATAATTTTATACTCTGTCTCTTAGTGATATGATGACGGTCCTCTCTATATGTCTCTTGTCAAGATAGCTCTCAAAGATCAGTCCTGGTTTATGGCACCGACGTCTATCTCATCTGAACTTTGGTGCAATCAACCATTTAGTTAGACATGGTCTTGTTCGAGGTCTTCCTAAGCTAAAGTTTAAAAAGGACCATCTGTGTTTTGCATGTGCAATGGGAAAAAGCAAGAAGAAACCCTACAAACACTAAATCTGAAGACACCACCAGAAAAACTCTATCTTTGCACATGGATCTTTGTAGACCAATGCGTATGTCGCAGTAGGTTAATGGAAAGAAGTGCATCCTCATCGATTGTTCGGATGGTATTACTCTCGATTTAATGGTAAGTTGCTTAAGGTCAAAAGATGAAGCTCCAGATTTCATAATCAAGATGATCCAAGTGCGGTTTAAAGTGCTTATCCAAAGAATCAGGACAGATAATGGAACTGAATTTGTTAATCAAACTTTGTGTGAATATTATGAGAAGGCTGGCATCTCTCATGAAACATCTGTTGCTCACTCTCCACAGCAAAATGGTGTAGTCTGTTAAGACGTAATAGATACGCTATTGAAGTTGCCCGTACAATGAATTGATTTTTTCATGCAAAAGCTCCGTTTATTCTTTATGGGCAGTAGCAGTTGCATAACCACATGTTACACCCAAAATTCGTTCCAATCATACAGTACTTCGTCATGGCAAAACACCATATGAGCTTTTACATGACAAACCTCCCGACTTATCGTTTTTCCATGTATTTGGTGCACTTTGTTATCCCACAAACGATAGCGAGAACTTAGGCAAGTTACAACCAAAAGCTGATATTAGTATTTTCATTGGCTATGAACCCATAAAGAAAGCATTTCGAATTTACAACCGACGTACCAGACGAATCATTGAGACAATTCATGTAGATTTTTGATGAGTGACTGCGATGGCTTCTGAACACAGCAGTTTCAGGACCCGCACTTTATGATTGACTCCTGTGCAACAATCAGTTTAGGACTCGTGCCAAACCCTCCTCCTTTAATACCGTTTGTACCACCTTTAAGAAGTGATTGGGATTTTTTGTTTTAACCGATGTTTGATGAATTACTCAATCCTCCACCTTGTGTTGATCACCCAGCCCCTGAAGTCATTGCTCAAATTCCTGAGGTAGTAGCTCCAGAACCGCATCGTATCAAACTGGTTTCACCTTCATCAACAACTTGTTGATTCAAGATGCCCATCAACCTAGTGTTCGACTGTTCAATAGTAATTATATATAATATATTTATATATATATATTATATATATTTATATATATATATATTTAATATATTAATTTTTTATAATATCGGTAATTCGGCAAATCACTTTACAAAAGCAACAAATCAAGTTCAAAATAAATATATAATCCAGAAGTATCGCGACTTCGAACGTGACTCCCTTCTAGAGTGTTTTACGACGTCGTTTATTGTTCCAACGAGGGGTAGAATTGAACAGTTTATTTGACTTGTGTAGATCGGGGATTTTGAATAGGTTAAGATTTTGGATTTGGATTCTAATTTCTACAAATATAAAGCAAATAACAAATAAAAAACAAGAACAACTTAAAGCGAATACGAATTAAAGACAAATAACGTTAACGGGGATTCTGGGGAAGACGCAACCTAAAAACCTAAAAACTTCTAATTTTGACTTCTAGAAAAGCTAAATTAATTTTTTAAAAGTCCTAAATGATAAAAGAAAATTTTTTGAAAAAGAATTATATTTTTTTTGATCTTTTTTTTTGTTCATTTTGATATTAAAACACTTTTAATCTAAAAAATATTATTAAAATGCTAAACCTAATTTATAAAATCTAAAAAAAAATAGGAAAAGTACCTTTAAACAATATAATCATAATAAGTATAAATATAAACTCGACAAGAAGATTTAAAGAATAAGCCTGTAAATCAGCTAATAAGCTCGAATGAGCAAAACACTAAACACCCTTTAAATAATAAATGAAACAAACAATGAATGGAAAAGACCCAAGGGCAAGTTGGTAGTGGAGAGTGGTGCTAAGACGTGTGTGTGTGAAGCTAAGGTCGCAGGTTCGAGTCCTGGACCTTGGTTTTTTTATTTTTTTTATATTTCAAAACTTTTTACACAACTTAAAGAGATAAGAGACAATAAGCAACTTTTTAAAAATGAACTTTTTGTAGATAAGAAACTGAAAATAGCACGATTAAGCACAATTAAAGGGATCATATTTTTCTCTTTTTGCTTTGTTTTTAAATTAGACATAAATATGTTTGGATTAGAAAAAAGACTCGGTCACCCCATGTATTTCTTAATTAGCATAGCTCGTAGTAGGTACAGTAATCGTATGATTTATGGTGTTGGGTCAGGTCTTTACCTACTGTAAGCCCACACCATAGCCCGTTTTATGGGGCGTGTAAGAACTATTTAAACCCTCTCCACACATGGAGGTGGGTGTTGGAAGAAATCAATTTGGACACACTACTCTTTAGTGTAGTTTTACATATTATTCATCCCCAATTTTTTTTTCTTCTTTCTTTTTTTCTTCTAACTCCCCCTCCCATTCTCATAGTTTATATTGTGTGAAATTTTGGGGATCCTACAATTGGCATCAGAGCTACGTGTGGATTCGTGGTTGATTCGTGTGGTTCAACAAGATCAAATTCGTGGGGTCAAAAAGAAGTCAAAAGAAAAAAAATCAAACCCGAATTTTTGTGCTTAGATGTGTGAATGTTTATGTATTAGCACGTTCTAGGCATAAGGTTAGCTAATTGTCGCAAGAGAAAATCAAGTTAAAATCGTACAAAAAGGGTGGTTTAAGGCGAATTTTTTGTGTTGAAAAAGTCGTATTTTTTCTTAGGTTGCGTTTTGGCAAACTGGAAAAGTGTGTGTTGGTTTTGAATCTCGTGTTGCGTTTTGATTTTCTTCTTGTTGCGTTTTGATTTTCTTCTTGATTGCGTTTTGACATTGGTTGCGTTTTGACATTGGTTGCGTTTTAGTTCATTGCGTTTTGATTGCAGGTTGCGTTTTGAAGAAATTTCATTGCGTTTTGACCAAAATTCATTGCGTTTTGAACAAAATTCATTGCGTTTTGACCAAATTTCATTGCGTTTTGACCATTGCGTTTTGACCATTGCGTTTTGACCATTGCGTTTTGACCGTTGTGTTTTGCTTAAATTTCATTGCGTTTTGACCAAATCTCAACCATTGCGTTTTGATACAGTTCATTGCGTTTTGACCAAATCTCAACCACTGCGTTTTGATAAAGTTCATTGCGTTTTGATTCAAAAGTCACTGCGTTTTGGTTAAAGATAGCATTGCGTTTTGTCTAGAAATCTTGTGTGAAGAAAAGGGTTTCAGTAAAACAGCCATAACTTTTGATCCGTAAGTCCGTTTTTCTAAGGCCCTTGTGACCTCCAAACGAAGAGAAAAACGAGACGGATCACGCTGTAGCCACCCTTTAGCTGGTTAAGGATTTTTCAAGGCCCAAAAAGCTCGTCTACTATGATTTATTGACATTTTTCATATTTTTGGAATTTGTGTTAGACTTGTTTTTGTTCTAGCTCACGGCTCATCTGTATTTTTAGGCCCGTTTCAGCTTGGTGAGCTTATTGAAACAAACAGCTGTAACCCTAGCCAGACGATTATCTGTTTTTAGACAATTAAACCATTGGCCGCTGATTCCGAATCAAATTATTCACGGTTTTCTATTGATTTTGTAAAATCCCGTTAATTCATTTATCGGTTTTAATCATAGACGTGTAAAATCCCGTGAACGTTAATTGTTTCATCATAACCACAACAAAATCACTTTATCTACTTAAGATCCTTAATTTTATTTCACACATCGAATTTTAATGGAATCTTCTAATTCTAATTCAAAAGAGAGAGAGCTTCAACTGACGCAACGGCTCGCAAAACAAAGGCACTCATCTGCTATGACATGGTTTTATTGAATTACTCGAGAACATTTCTGATTCTATATCTCCTAATTCGCCGTTGGCTGTTGATGCATTTTTTAACCAGCATTTCGCTCCATTCATTTGGTGAAGAGCATCCAGACTTCTCTAAATTAAAGAGATGTTTATCATTGGATCAGGTTAAGCTACAACCTTGAAAGAGAGAATCTTCATGGGGTTAATGCAAAAGACTTATCTTCAAGCTACTCAGACCAGTCTCAGGAATTTCTTTGCCTCTAAATCAAGGTTGGGCAAACAAGAACTTCGAAAGACTTCACGCGTGTGAACATAGTGGTACAGACGTGATTTACTTGAGAACCTGGATACACTTGAAGCGGTCATTCATAGAGCTGTAATTACATACGGTAGATTACAGCTACAGTCACAAGATGTTCAGATCAATTTCATTGTTCAAGCAGTGGATGTCAGTTTGTTTGTATCGATAAAAGCAGGTACGGGATATCTCTTTCCGGGATAGAGTCAGAAAACAACAATGCCTCGACATCAGTGGAATGAAACTCAGCTTACAACACACGAGAGTTTGGTCATTGAGTAGTACAACATTGGAGGTTTTTTAAACACAGACGTTTTAAAGCATTGGATGCTGGGTTGGTTATTACAAAAAGACAAAGTCAGATAAGCTCATGATACAAGCAGCCAATTTTAGGACTTATTTACTCATGAGTGGATGCAGATACAGACTAGGTATATGACAAGTGCCATTTGCTCGATGTACATTTGATCATGATCAACATAATGTCCTTGCTAAATGAACAAACGCATTTGAAGCAATATGATCCATAATATACACATATTTGATTGGATAAGGTTGATGCTATCCACTCTGATTTCAACAAATTATGTGTAATATGGGCGATGGAGAGATTGACAAGGATGTTGAAAACATGATAAGTTAAAAGTCCTTTGCTTAAGGGCTGGGTGTTTCTCAAAACGATGATATGGTTGAAAAAGAAGTTAATAATGAACTTTTTCAAACAGACTTTTTACATCTTGAGAAGAAAACATTGTATTTCACTTGAAATTTCAATACACAAAAGGAAAGAAAGTTTTCAAAGTAACAATCCATGTAAGAATCAGGATTCTCCTGAATTTCGTGAATTTTTTGAGTATAAAACGAAATTGATGCTTCAGCTACAAGCCAAAAACTCTCGATCAAACAATTGAAGGAACAAATTACAATGTCTTCTGTGCATGAGAAAAGTAATGAAGCCAAGGTTAAACATGACATTGATGTAATTGAAACAATTAACATCGAATTAGAACATAAAGTGGCTAAATTACTTCAGGAAAATGAGCATTTAAAACAGACTTACAAAGAACTTTATGATTCTATCAAAAAGACACGAATTCAGACGACAAATCATAAATGACTCACCTGATTGCTCAAAGTAAATAGTAAAACTTGTTGAAATGCTGATTTAAAGCTCAGATTCAGGAACAGGTTTTTTGCGATTTAGCATTGAAAAAAACGAATTATGAAAGTTTAAAGGAAATAGCGTGGATATAATTTGCCAAAGCATCATTTTGGGGAAACGCCTTTACAAAATACCATTTAGAAACCATTTAGTTCGTTAGACAACGAATGCGTTTACGTCAGAACGACCTTAGTCATTTCCAAGACACACGGTCTTGGCCGCCAAGTTGATGAGAAAAATTGATTTGTCAAAAATAAGTCACTCCCTCTTTATTTGCCTAAAAGTTAGAGATCTGCTTGCGCAAAACATCATCAAGGTGAATGCAGCCTTAACTACTCTAGGATATTCATTAAAGAATAGTTTGTTCTAATGTTTATGTTCATGCGTACTTTCTTGAGGAAGGCTAGGGAAAATGCACAAAACAAAACCTGGATTCCTAGTCACTATGGATATGGCCTCTACTAGAGTACACTGCACTCTATGCTTGTCCACCAAAACTAGAAAACTATTAATATACGAGTTCTATGTATCTAGTGTAGTGGTGAATGTCAATGGTGAAGCCTCTTGTAATTCCCTACTTGGAATTTCCAGTTTCTTATTGGACTCCAAAAATCTGTATTGTTTGATTTTGTCATAAATATATTCTTAAATACAAATCATAATTGATTTTATAACAAAGATCCTGAATATGGTGAATTCTCGTGCTATAAAGTTCAGGCCCCCAAGATCGAAACAACAATCAACGTTGAACCAAAGAACCACACTCATTAAACCTGGTAGGCGAAATGATATAGGACAAAGGTTTTTCTTTCACAATATGTTATCGCTGTGCATGAGAAACACACACTCCTAGATCTTTCTTAGGTGGAAACCAACGGGCTAGATTTGATTTAGAATTTCAAGGACCTGTTCGTCTTAGGTGGATTACCTACTGGAAAGGTGTTCTTAGATAGCACACCAAAGTTGAAGTGAAACCTCCAAATGGTTCAAAGATGATATCACTAACCATTTGAATGCAATCAAACTCTTTATGTTAGTGCAGGTAACTTCTAACTCAGTGCAGGGACATCTGTCAATCCTTTTAAGGAAAGACTAAGAGTCTTGGTTCCAAAAAGAATGTATCTCATACGTCAGAAGTTAAAGGAATTCAAATTGATTGAACATGCTTCATATGATGTTTGGAAAAAACAGTTCAAGCTAGTTCATCATCAAATGTCGTTTGGACAAAACAGTTCAAGCCTCGTTCTTTATCAAATGATGTTTGGACAAAACAGTTCAAGCCTCGTTCTTCATCAAATGTCGTTTGGACAAAATAGTTCAAGCCTCGTTCTTCATCAAAAGATGTTTGGACAAAACAGTTCAGGCCTCGTTCTTCATCTTGATGACGTTTGATCAAAACTGTTCAAACCTCTTCCTTTATGTTCATATTGGCGTTTCGTTGGCATCTCTTCATAGCCTGTTCCTTAAAGTAAAGAAAGGTGAAACACTCAATGATTGTGTTTGATAAGCTCAAGTCGATGGCTTTTCGTTATTCTTCTGTGTACGAATCCCAGTTTTTTCAAAGAAAAGAAGTGTACGCTTCAGTGCGCTTTTCTTCAAGTAAGAGAAATCTTTTGTGTTTGACATTCTCATTAACAAGTTCATATTTTACATGGCTTGTTTGTTAAGTAAGTAGACCAATGTAATTAGCTGGTATTTATATTTCACTAGATCAAAAATTGGCAATGCATATTGCAATTTTTGAAGGGGAGGAATAGTGAATTAAATGTGATTACGAGGTTTATCATGGGTCTTTGATGTGTCTAAACATGGGTCAGTATGTGAAAGTGTAGGGTGTTAAATATGTCTGCTAAGAGATTAAGATAATGTCTAGACCATTGACCAAGGTTGACCAATGTTGACTTAACCCAATGTCCAGTGACTCTAATGTGGAATATCTTCGTGCTAATCTGAATATCAAGGGCATTGCAAACCTCAAGAGGCGACATCATTATCTAACGTTGTTTATATGCTAGTTTGTCTATCTTTGTTAATATTCTTTAGCAGATACGATGGCAGAAGAGAATATTCTTGCACCTGAACCTACAAGATGTAAGATTGAACAGACTCCTTTATGCTTCAAAAGTTATACAGATTGGAAGGGAGATATAATCCTAGTCGAAGCTACAGAGTTGCTGAAGACATCCCTATCTTCCACATTTAAGTGTATTTCAAGAACACAACTTCGTTAGGGCATTCACTGCATCAACAAATTCCTTTTATCTACATTCAGCTGTTCTGGAAATACTCTGACTCATGATGCCAAAAAGACTCGGAGGTTTATAGCTTTCAAACTTGATTGAAAAAATGGTTTACTCTGCTATTGCTGATCCTTTTTTGGAAGGCCTTAGTAGATCACCTCCTGATGACAACAATCATCCATACAACAGACTTAGCTTGGAATTAGGTAAATCTATCAGCTTAAACTGAAGCTGAAAGGAAGAAAGCGGTGTGCAAGAGGAAGGTTCATGCTTATCATGCAAGAATTGGTGTCTGGACCTAGACCTTGAGCACCCATGCAAGAAAGGCTTACCCCCCTCCTAAACTCACCCCACACACCCCCTCCTTCACCCCCCACTACATACATCACCTTCCAACTGGATCAAAAACGGGTAGCGTCTAGCAAAGAGAAGAAGACCGAATCTGCCGCTTTTCTGGGTCAGCTCAGCCTCCTTCGAAAGATGATCACCAAAGTTCAAAGAAAACACGGGAAGTCTGATTGCATCGATTCCATAAAACATCAGCTCTTACCTCAACTGGATGGCAGATCACTAACTTAAGCGATGAAGTTGTTAATCTCTGATGCATTATGCTTCCAAACAACATCCAGATCACTGTAGCACAAGTCTGATGCATATGCTGAATCTGAACCCGAGCACTCACAAAGAAGACAGTCTGGTATTGCTTTATGAGATTCCTTTATTGTGTCAAAGAAGAGGTCTTTAATTCGTCTTCTATGAAGCCTCAGGGTATTCATATCTTACTCCTGATAAACAAGAGGCTGTTTTGCTGACATAATGAAAGCTTCAAGGAAAGCAAGAAAATGAGCAAGAGACAACCTGGAACTGGAGTCAATTGAAGGAATTTGGTAACATACTAGGGTTCCTAATGAGTCACAGTCATCTCTAGAGCCTCAAGTGAAGGAAATAGATCCAGCCAGGGGTTCCCTGATGAGGAAAGCCTAATTCTTTATTGGGAAGCAGATGGTGGCTTGTGAACATTTAGATAGAGATGTTAAATGCTGGGGATGATAATGAGGGAAACTAAAGCCTGGATCTGAAGAAATATATAAGTAAAAGATGACCCTGGAAAAACTTTACAATGGTAACCAAAGTTGAATCCTATGGTCCACTGTTTCCTATTCCATACAATGTTTCTTGATCTGTTCCATTTTCTGATACTTCAGTCCATTGTCTCTCATCGCCTAAACCGGTATTATCTCCCTGTTCAAGGAATCATTCATTATAACTTTCACCTACCAACGTCCGCGCTACAGCAAGAGAGTTCAGTTCTTGGAAATGGTCAAGTCACGGCTCCATGCACACATCAGTTCTGGACCCAGGTCTAAACTTTGACTTCTGAACAATCCTCGTAAACCACACTCTTCTCCAACACTAATGTTTCCGCAAACAAGGAATGACTGGGATTTTGTTATTTTGGCCCTATGTTGGATGTAGTACTTCAATCTTCACCACAGTGTAGCTGTTGTTCAAGAACTGTTGTTTCAAACCGGTTACCACCTTCATCAATGAGAATGATTCAAGATACATCTTCTACAAGTACCATCACAAACACTCAAGTAGAACAATCTATGTTATTCTTACTTAGTGTTGAAGAAGATGATCATGGTATTGAACTTGCAACATGGACTAATGATCTGTATTTGGTCTTCAATTCAGAAACCTAGTTTTGAAGAATCATCTTCCCGAATTGTTACCACCTACGTGCTTTCATAAATCAACCACAAGAGCACATCAAAAAACTTAGACCATAGGATATCTGCTTGACAAGATTAGTGGTGATCCTTCCAGACGGGGTATCCACAAGGACCTCACAACTAATAAAAACCGAATCCCTGCTCTGCTACTATGATGCTCTCTTCTCTTCAAGTGTACGCAAAAGTTATTAAAGATGCAATTAACCCAATCTTGTTGGATTGATGCCATGGAAAAAGCTTTATGAGTTTGAACATTTGAAGATTCGAGCTAGTACCTGTACAGATAAGTGATGATTTTTTTACCCTGAAGTGGATTTATAAGATGAAATTAGATGAACTGGGAGGTGTTATGAAAAACAAGGCAAATCAAGGAACAAAAGGAGAATGGAGTGGTTGAGCTTTACTTCTTCGGTACAGAATTTCAGCTGGCAGCTATCTTCGCAAAACCTCGTAGGACAAGAAAAATTAAATTTCTCATGTAAAGGTTGGGAATGCAAAGCATGTCTCTAGTAACGATGAAAAAAGCTGGCGGAACGAAAACTGAAGTAGTTTGGTGGTATTTCTTCATGCTCTATCATATGTATTTATATAAAACAGAAAACACAAAAAGATTTTATTTTTTTATATTATAACTTTCAAAATCAAAATCACAAAAATATAAAATCAGATATAAATTACCTAAAAATGTTTTTCATGTATGTCTTCTGGCATAGTTAATATATACGGCGTTTGAATTGAATGTCATTCTATATGGAACACGTGCTGTAAAATAAAGTTCGAACAGAAGTTTTTAAATGTTTTTCAAAACATGTCAAAATATGGCTTGCTATTATTTCTGATATGCAACCCGGTTTTCAAAATGAGAAAGCTCGTCGCCAAAAAAGACGGCTGTCCTAACAAACGGTCGTTGATTAAGTTTCCCAGGCATGGATTAGTACATATCCGTGCACCTCGATCTAATGTACGCTTCAGTGCATTATTTATTGATAAAGAAGAGAAGTCTTCTTTTTTAACTAAATATTTTTATTCTATGATTCTTCATAAAATTATTTGTGTTCAACCTTGGTGGAAAAGGTGTTGTCTTTCAAAACTTATCAGTCATCTAAGTCTCTCATCAGAAAAAGATTTTAAAGAATTTCTTCCCCCTTTTCCCCCCAATTACTCAAACAATGTCTCGCTCTTTAAATAGAATAAAGGGACTTGTTTCGAGAGGGAGAAAACGTGCATAATAATTATTTCAAGATGATCTTTTTAGGAATAAATCAAGGCAGTTAACGGAAAAAGGTTTGACAATAAATATCATGATTTAAATGGGGAGTTAATTAATTTTCAATCATTTAGACTTTAGTTGTTATGTGATTAAACTTTTGGACTTAGAATGAAACATATGGCAATTAGGTAACTTACCTCGGCTTTAACGTTACATCAGAAAGGTTCTAGATTGTAGTGGTATTATATGTTTTTATAACACGAACGAGATTTTTTCTCAAAAATTATTGATTCTTAAATCAAGTTCGGGCTTAATCATTTGAAAAGTGTACTATTCAAAATCGAGAATCAATTTTCGACACTTTATCAAACAGATTTCAAGAACATACTCGACCACTGAATAAATACAATTGATCTTTAATAGCAATACGGGTCTTTGTTCGATGGGGAGAGGAAAGTGTTTCGAATTATCTTTACATGTCTCGGTATATTATTTGGAAAAAGTTTTAACTTAACTGATCAATAATTTGAGGGGGAGTTTTAACTTCCAAGGGCTTCAATCGTGTCATAAGTTGTTATACTTTAGAGGCTTTAAATATAATGTCAAGCGACTAGTGACTTAGGTCTTATAACTATACTCGAATCAATATTGCCAACACCTTCATAGTTTTAAATGCTGAGGTTTGTTTGGAAAATATATTAATGTGTTTTAGGAAGGCCTTGAAGTTGAAGATATGTTCTGATTCGATTAGTATTCCACTATCAGTTAATCTCTAAGCTTACTTTCAAAGGAGTAGAATGTTATTGTCAAAGAGGTACACTTAGGTTTGATAGTATGTAGATTCCTTTAGATAGTCAGTATCCTGCACAGAAGAAATGTTAACTTCTAAGACTTAGTTGACTTAGGTATTATCATTTCGGCTGTTTAGAGGGAATAATTGTGACATCCAAGACTTAGCCTAACCTTGGTGTTTCAATTTAGATCATCACTATCTTGATAAGGAGAAATCGACCTCTTCAAGGGACTTACTTGACTTTGATGTTATGATTTCGAATTATTTGTGTACTTCGAATATTTGTTGTGTCTTCTCAAGAAAGGATTGCAGGTTCGGGGGAAAGCTAAGACAACTTCCATCTGGAGAGTATCGAGACGGACTACAGATTGCTAACATGGACAAAATGACTATGCCACTTTAAGTTTAAATTTTTCAGGTCCTGTCTCATACACAATCTTGTACATCACTAAAGTAGTGTGGTAATAGTGTTATGTGTCAGTTTTAAATGAATGTCTTCATGAGTATATCGCTAAACTGTCCAAATAATTTATAAAACTCATCATAATGACACTGACAGAGTCCCCTCATTAATTGAGAGGGGGGTGGAGCATTTTTAGGTTACACTATCGGCTTGTATTTTTAAAAAAATAGACTCATTTTTTCTTAAATTTTTCTAACATATTTAAATCAATTGAGATCCTAAATCTCAAAGGGTTTGAAATTTTTGATCAGGGGAGAGAATGTGATTTAAATATTAAATTTGATAAAAAGTGTAATCTATTAAGACTCAAGCAGGTACTCCTCCCTCCATGTGCCAAACAATTTTGAATATCGACGCACATGTTGAGGTTGGACAGAGCCATAGTTAGTTTCATAAATTAATCAAAACAATCAAGATACAACGTCTTTGATATCTATATCACAAGTACCTTGGTTGATTTTCAAATGGTTTTATGGAAAATGAACAGTAGACGAATAGACCGACCATGTATTTTCTTTTCGGAGTTATACATGGTATTGGTATGGTTAGGTACTTGTTCCCACGATCCCGCCAGAGCCCGGTTAAGGGATCTACTCCATAGGTACATCCAACTAGTTAGTGTTGATGTCCTTAGGTATGATTACAAAAGGTTATGTGAAATTAGGGATTTGTGCGGACTGGATAGAGGCTATGTACTAGAATAAACCAACAAAGGTACTAGTATGCAAGTCTTGGTAAGCACCTGAAGGGGGTTTTTGAAGAATGAAAAATGAAATGTTAAGTTAAAGGGTGAAGTGAAAGCAGCCTTCTTCACAAATTAGGCAGAAACCGGTGGTCAATACAATATGCTGTAGAATCACCTTGGTTGATTGCTGACATTGAAGACAAGTATCATGGATACACAGTGATACGCTTACACAAACCCTCCCTAGCACTCAAGATCCTCAAAGGATTCATGTTTCATTTTCCGGAGATCCAATTCATTTCTATCGTCTCTCTCACTTCGAGATGATGATATGAAAATAGGTGGCAGTCCGCTCCAGCCTCCGACTACTAAAACCAAACAATTGCACTATTGTGTTCTAGTGCCATAAGATCATTCAACAATCTCGTTAGAAATTAATCCATATTGTGCTTGTTTCTCACGCACTGTGTCAACAAGTAAAGATTTTTTGTGTCCTTCGCTTTTTCCTCGTGGTATTGCCAGAACATCCGAGTGATACGAAAGTATTCACAATGAAGATGGAAATCCTTCTAGAGCCAACATTAAACAAGCTCTTGGTAGGTGACATGTGAGATCCTCTTGAGGATCAAGATTGTGACAACTGGAAAGAAACGATGGTTGCGATTCTTTTCTTGCAATCAAAACTTGTTTCCTGGATGTGAATTGACGAGTAGCTTTTTGAAACCCTTTCGATGTGTCAACAACTGAATTTTCTTAGCACATCGAATGTGTATATCTTTTCAAAACCAAAGTGTTTCTGATGAAATTTGATCTTTAGATTATCAAAACTCTCGATTTGTGTCACAAAACTCTGTCCAGAGTGACACGCGACTGATTTTCAAATCTATTTCTCGTTTAATCAGTGGGTTTTAATTCACTGGTTCACTTATTCCGTGCTTTGTCTACTGTGAGATGCTCCGGTTTGAGAACGGCTAGCGTAGCTGCGAAACCCTGTCAAGGAGATTCTTGGAATTCTACCTAGATATCAGGAATTTTTATAATGACAAACGGGGAAACTCGGGGTTCTTGAAACCTTATTCAAACGAAAAGTGAACAAAGACACTTTTGTGTGTTTTATTTACTAACATATAACTTGCAGGAATCCCGACGTTAGCAGCTGAGGACAAAGTACATGTCAATTTCACAATCCCCTTGCTCACACTTCTTTATTCTAATCTAAGACATCATGATAGCTGAAAGATTAACAAAAGCTTCCGCTACTCTGATGCTTGCTAATCATGATCCAGAAAGGTGTGAGCATGCTGGTCCGAAGGTCACAACATCACATGGAGGCAATACTTCACAACAAGGATGATTAAGAGATTTACTGTGGCTGATGATCTCAAAGAAAGCTCAAAGATCACACAAGTCTAAGGAACAAAGCTCAAGGACCACTACAAGATGTACAATGAAGTCAATGAATAAAGAATCAAAGACTACGAGCCAGAGTCAATGATCAATTCATAGAATGCTATAATTCAAATTGTAATTTCTAGGGTGACCTCCCTTAGGGGGAGATTGTTAGGTTTAAGAAAAAGACTCGGTCACCCCATGTATTTCTTCATTAGCATAGCTCATAGTAGGTATAGTAATCGTATGATTTATGGTGTTGGGTCAGGTCTTTACCTACTGTAAGCCCACACCATAGCCCGTTTTATGGGGCGTGTAAGAACTATTTAAACCCTCTCCACACATGGAGAGGGTGTTGGAAGAAATCATTTGACACACACTCTTTAGTGTGTTTTACATATTCTCTCCATCTATCTCTTTTTTTCTCTCTAAACTCGCTCTTTTTTATAGTTTATATTGTGTGATATTTGGATCCCTACACAAATAGCTAGAATTGATGACGAACTTTTTGGACTAAAATAAAGCAATAAGAAACTATAAGCTAAAAATAGATCTTAACCTAGACCCAATAAACACTAATGAATAAAAATAAGCTAATCAAATAAGCTAAAAATCAATAAAAATCTAAAAGGACAGCAGACTTTAACACAACACTTAAAAGGATTTTGACAAACTTTGGGCTAAGATATAAGGACTAATAAGTATTTGGAATAAGGTAGAATCTTAAAACATATTAAATTTGATATCCAAAGAACACTTTAAAGTTAGAAATAAGGTAATTGGACTAGAAAATAAGCTAGAAAAAAGGACTTGAAAAGTGACAAACTTACTAAACTTTTTGGCTTTTTGGTTTTTATTTTTTAGCTAAATGACTCTTTGCAGCCCTAGATTAAGCTAAACAAATGATGATTTGACACCTTAATAAGCTAAAACAGAAGAAGTTTGGACTACAAAGAGCTTGTGCAATGATTTTCATATTCTAAAACAAACTTTTACTTATCTAAATCTAAGATTGAAATGACACTTTTTAAAACTTTTAAGAACTAAGAAAAACACTTGACAGATTGTGACTTAACTCTCACAAAAAAAATGCACACTTAAACTAGACCTATTCTACTGCATATTAAGCTAATAACAAACATAAAATCAACACCAATAAGCAACTTCTCAGGATCTAAGCAAATAAGCAGATTTATCACCACAGATTCCAACTAAGTATAGATTAAACCCAAAACTTGAGATCTAAACCTTAACAACTTGTAAAAACTTCCTTTAAGATTAAATTTAAGGCTGTTGAAACTGACATAAGATCCAAAATGAATTAGGCAGTACTAGGGATGGCAAAAGCACCCGAAACCGACAGGGAAAATCGAAACCCGAACCGGTTGGGTCGGGTTCGAGGGCGGGTTGGCGGGTTCGGATGCGGGTTCGGGTATTGATAAAAAAAATTAGCCGGGTACGGTCTCGAGTTCAGGTTTGACAATGACCCGCCCTGATTACTCGTACCCGTATCCGTTTACCCGAATTCGTACCCGCTTTATTGTTATTATAATTAATTAAAGTATATATATTATTACATATAATTCTTCCATTGTATTTTTTATATAACTATTTATATTATTTAACACATTTGAATATTGTACATGAATTATTCGAAAGCATTAAATCGTCTAATACGATATTTGTTTTCTTTAACTTTTAAAAAAATTTGAATATATAAGGGTGTTTTGCTTTATTTTTTCAATGAATTTTAGTGTGACTTAATCTTGATACCCGTCATTAGTCTATAAAATTATTCAATTTGTAAATAACTCCGGATACCGGTGAGAAACTCGAAAAACGATGGATATTATTAATCCGGGTACACAACGGGTAATAGAGCGGGTACGGATGTGGATATTATAAACGGGTGCGGGTACGGGTACACTAAAATCTGCCCCGAACTCGATCCGTTGCCATCCCTAGGCAGTACTAACATGTGTTAGTACTGCTTGTGTCCAACACCCCCTTAAAATCTGAATTTCAAAATTAAAGCTATAGAAGGACTGATTAAGCAATATATTGAGAAAACAGATTAAGCACTAAGTAAATAAAGGATAAATAAGCACAATATTTCAGAGAATAAACAATAATATGCAAGCCTAATAAACCATGAACAAGTAATAGGCTTAAAAAACTATAAATGAAACTTACTTATCACTTGTTCTAAAACAAGTGGGCAATAAGCTTTTAGAAGCTAGTCTACAAGCTCTAACTTATTTTAGATAAGCTGGTCAAAAAACCATAAGCCCGTCCAGGTTTGGCTTATCATCCACATAAGATACTATTTGGCTGGATTTTGGTGATTTGAGAGTATATAGAAGCTTGACAGATTAAGCTTATGGAGGAGCTTATCTGTTTAAGTAATGGAACAACAACAAAAGCTTATAAAAGCTTTAAGAAAAACACATCATAAGTACTTTTGCATCAAAGGTAAAAACAGAATTTAAGAACAGATTTGGAATAAAACTAATTTTATTAAGGATAAAGGATTACAAATCTCTTTAAAGTAAATTGCATAAAAGTAAATGACAAATAAGCTGAAAAATAAGCAATAAGCTATTAAAAAACTCCCTCTCCTACAACTGGTATCATCTTCTCAATTTATAGTCGTGAGGAGAATGATCTAGGCATCAAAGGGGCGTGTCAATCACTCCAAATCATTCTTCAATCAGTCCTCAATCTTGATCTTGGCCCTTAACTCCTCAAATCATTCATAATAGCTTATGGAAAGCTATAATTGCAGCCAATCAATATTAAACCCGTATATTTGATTTCCCTTAATTCCTGGACGCGTGATTTTGCGGAGTGAGAAGGATTCGGGGTGGATTTGGCTTGGGTTTGGGCCTTCCCGCCATTTTCGGTATTATTTTATTGTTTTTCAAAATTGGGGTTAAAGGGATAACAGGGTTAAGTGTTGAGGACTAACGGTGAAAAAGGTTAGGGACTAACTGTGTTGGTCCCTAAGGACTTCTGGTGTAATTGGTTTTAACGGGGTTATGGGTTAAGGTCATTTGGGCCATTAGTTTGATAATTGGGCCGGTTTGGTTTGTTAAGGGTTTTTGGGCTTTTGTTTAATATTTAAGCTTAATGGGATGACTCGACCCATTAACTTGGGTACGGGTTGACCCAATAAGATGCATATGCCTTCGGCTTCGGTTTTCCGCGCTCTTTTCAATCTCGTGCTTGGTTTTGTCTGGTTTTTGTCTTTTTGTTGATATCCGTTACCTGCACATTAAATAACATAAAATAAGCATATATTTGGCATTTTATGTCCGTTTTTGGTTGTTAAGCTCGTTTTAATGAGATAAAGGTATGTGTATTTAAGCACATACCACCTAGTAACTCTAAAACAACACCCGAAACTCAATCTCCTGTCATTCCTAACGATGTTGAAGAAGACAATCATGACTTAGATGTTGCACACATGAATAACGATCCGTTCTTTGGTATTCCAATTCCAGAAAAAGATTCTGAAGCATCTTCTTCTTCGGATGTTATTCCTACTGTTGTGCATACTGCTACTCATATATCAGAAAACGTACACAAATAGGACCACTGTTCCATCTTTGGAAAACATCATCGTTGTGAAACTCGACAAGACCTGTTTTCCACAAAGACTCCAATCTCCTTGATACACGCTTTATTTTGTTACTATGATGCCTTTCTCACATCAGTTAAACTAAAGAACTATAAAGACACATTAACTCAAGCATGTTAGATTGAAGCAATGCAAGAGGAGCTACATGAATTTGAACGTCTTGATGTTTGGGAACTCGTTCCACGTCCAGATAAAGTGATGGTCATTACTTTAAAATGGATTTATAAGGTAAAACTTGATGAAATGGGAGGGAATTCCTAAAGACAAGTACTGGGTTGCTCGTGGTTACCGTCAGAAGAAGAATTGATTTTGAGGAATCCTTTGCTTCCAGTGGCTTGATCGTTGCTATTCGAATTTTTCTCGCATTTGCTGCTCACATGAATATGTTCCTTGCCAAATAGATGCTTAAGACGGCCATTTCTGAACGACATTCTGCGTGAATAAGTTTATGTCAGTCAACCAAACGGGTTTATGGATCAAGACAATCCGAATCATGTTTACAAGCTTAAGAAGGCTCTCTATGGGTTGAAACAAGCTCCTCGCACATGGTACGATCTATTGTCGAAGTTTCTACTCTCTCAGGAATTCTCTAAAGGAACCGTGGATCCTACATTGTTCATCAGAAGACATGGCAAAGATATTCTCCTGGTACAAATCTATGTTGATGATATAATCTTTGCGTCTACTACACTTGAACTATGTGATTAATTTTCAAAAATAATGCATTCAAAGTTTAAGATGTCGATGATGGGCAAAATATCATTTTTCTAGGACTACAGATTTCACAAAGTCTTAGAGGCATCTTTTTAAACCAGTCTAAATATGCTCTAGAATCATCTAAATATGCTCTAGAATCATTGAAAATATATGGATTTCATTAGTAGAGAAATCCAAACCAGTCTAATACTCCCCGTGGCACGGAGTATAGTTGGCACGGAGTATTAGTAGAGAAATCCAAGTGGAGAATGGAGTAGTAGAGCTTTACTTTGTCAATACGGAGTATTAGTTAGCAGACATCTTCACTAAAGCCCTATGCAGAGAAAGAATTGAATTCTTATCAACAAGCTGGGAATGCGAAGTTTTACGCCTGAAACACTGAAACAGTTGGCAGATGAAGCAGAAGAATTGTGGTGGTACCTATTCAAATATCCTGTATAATATGTATATATATTAAACACCATAAAAACCAAAAAGATTTTTCATTTTCAGAAAACTTTTATAAAATCAAAATATAAAAATATAAAATATTTAAAACCAAAGAAAAAATTAAAAAAATGAGAAAAATATAAAAAGAAGTAATAATGGCATGTCTTCTGAAAATCGATAACATTTACGGTCTTAGAAATGTTATTCAATAATGATACGAGGCTGTAAATGAAGTTCGAGCAGAAGTTCCAAATGTTCTCAAAACATGCCAAAAATGGCTTGCTATTATTTCAGATAGCAACCCGGTCATCATCTTAAAGGCAAGTATTTCAAAAAGGAAACTTGACCTCATAACGGGAATTTATTCTCGGGCATGGTCTACTTTATGACCATGCAAAGGCTTGTGTTTACTTTGCAACACAACCCGTGCTTCCTATATACAAATTAATGTACGTGTCAGTGCATTTCTTTGTCAA
Organism: Tanacetum coccineum; assembly: GCA_026074375.1. NCBI lineage: Eukaryota > Viridiplantae > Streptophyta > Magnoliopsida > Asterales > Asteraceae > Tanacetum > Tanacetum coccineum. The sequence goes on along the minus strand of BQNB010018453.1, from coordinate 8,440 downwards.
AATAAGAGAAATCTTATTGTTATTGGTAAAAAGTTGTCTTCACAATGAATCCGTGTTTTTAGTAATCACAAAATGTTTTTTCAAAGACATTCGACTTCTCAAACAATGACTACAGCTCTTTAAATAGAAAACGGGTCATCATTTGAGGGGGAGAATATGTCATCAAATAATCTTTTAAAACGGTCTTTTAAAATAAGTCACGGAATAAACGAATAATGTTTTGGATAATGACGGATAACAATTTAAAGGGGAGTTAACTTATATTAACTACAAGAAGATATTATTTGTCAGTTTGTTCAAACTTTATGGACTTTATTTGTGCAATTTAAGACTTAGTTGATTCTCACAGAATAGATTTAGGCTTATTAATTCTTTGAACACGATCTCAAGTATGTGTTAGATTTTGCTGATTCCGAGGTATCAAAACCAGCAAGGGGGAAGGAATAGGTATCATACAAAGAAAGTGAAATGAGTACATGTGATAGAATCATCCCCTAATCTCATTTTAGGTTTATACCCGGGAAGACAAATGTCCATAACCCAGAGAAAATCTGTGTTTAACTTGTCACTTTTGGTGTGCACTATTTCTACTACTAGGGTGGAGATATCTGTTAATTTCAAGTATGGCATCATTAAGATACTAAATGGTAAGTGTGTGTTAAGGGAAGATTTATTCTAAGCGTGAGAAGATTGGTTACTGATTTAATAAATGCTTCCTCAAACGGTTAATCTCTAAGCTTATTTTTAAAAGGAGTAGAAATATTTTATAAAAGAGGAACACATAGGTTTGATAAGTATGATGATTCCTTAAGATAGTCAGTATTCTGCAGAAAGGAAAGTGAGTACATTTGGGACTTAGTTGACTTAGGTGTTTTCATTTTGACTACTTAAGAGGGAATAATTGTGACATCCGGGACTTAGTTGACTTTGGTGTTTCAATTTATATCATCACTATCATGTAAGGAGAAATACGGACATCCGAGACTTAATTGACTTTGGTGTTACGGTTTCGAATTAATTGTGTTCTTCGGATATCATGTTTTTTTACATCAAGACTGCTTGAGTGGCTTGCAAGAAAGTTTTAAACTACCAAGAAGGATTGCTGATTTTGGAGAACTAAGACAACTTCTTAAGAGAGACTACGAGGAAGACCTACGGCTGCTACAAAGAACCATATGATTCTATCATATGATGTGTTAGCTTATCAATTCACACACAAACACACGAATTTGCAGATAAAAACTAGAGAGAGAAATTAGTAGAGGATAGAAATAAACAAAAGAAAGTATTGCATTCAATAAAGAGAAAAAAAAATGGAGCAGACACCCTCATCCACACATGGAGAGGCTTTATTATAGTTATGTACATGGGCTAGCTTGGGTTTAAGTGGCTTCCAAGGCTAGTTTGATCTCTATTGGCTAAATCCCGTAACTAGGATCCAAATTAACATTTAAAATCTTGGGAATATACACTAGGCTAGTACAAGGTTTGGGAGTCTTAATGACGCATCACTCTCAAAATACCAGGCCTAACAATCTCCCACTTAAGGGGTTTTCATTGCATAAGGCTTCACTTTGTTTCGTTCTTTATCATGGAACCTTGTTGTCTTGGAATCTTATGAAGTCCTTTTGCATACTTGTGTATACGTGGATCTTGATCTTTAACTTGATATGCTTTGAAAAAATACTGATATCATGGTCTTTGGCCTAGATTTGTCTTGACTTTTGAGATCTTTAAATCTTTATCCTTGAATCTTTATGCCGTTGCGATCTTGTGTCGTCACCCTCATGCTCAAGGTCTTGAAAGCTTGCTAACAATCTCCTCAACATATTTTATGGCTTGATTACTAGAACTTCGTAAGTAATCTTGACGATGGTATTCTTTTGATGAAGTGCTTATACATCAGAGATTGCGGAAGACTTAGAAGCATGACTTGAGCTTTCATCATGTATTTATCTTTGTCGATTGAGCATGAGGTCTTGAATCTTGACTCAGCTGGAATGAGGTTGTAACGTCATCACTTATACCTAAAAATTAATGTTAGTGATAAACAACCGATATAGACGAATATGGCTTTGTCATTCGTCTTATGTTTGGTTGCGTTAACCTCCGGTTTCGTAAAGACCACTATATTGTATAAGATACTGTACCTGTGATCAAGTAGGTTTAATTTAGAAGAAACACCTTGATAGGGTTTCCAGCTCAAATGTTAGATCCTCTAACGCGATTGCATTATATTCACCTTACTTGCTTGTTCTCATTACCAGAACGTCTCAAAGTAGACAACATGGTAAAAGTGAATCAGACAGTTACTATCTTTCTGATTGAGTCGTTAATTCATATACTGGAACAAAAGCGATATCGAGTTGACACAAGCTTGATTCATATAGAATCTCGTAAGTCACCTACCAAGAGCTTGTTTGATGATGGCTTAAGCAGGATTTCCGTTCATCACAGTGAATACTAAAGAGTATCACTTTGAATGTTCTGGCAATTATCACAAGGATAAAAATGCGAAGACGTCTTTGATAACAACTTGTGAACTGGATGATGTTCAACAAGTGTCTGTTATGGGATGTGTCCTAATGAGATTTTAGATTGATCTCGATGGCTCTAGACTCTATAAGTGCACATTTGTTATTTGGTAATCGGAGGCTGGAGCGAACTGCCGCCTTTTCAATATCAGCGATCTCGGAATGAGAAAGCCGATAGCAACGTGTTGATCTCCGTGAGAAATGAAACAGAAATCTTTTGAGAGATTCTGAGTGGTTAGGGAGGGTTGTGCATTGCATCACTGGGTCCATGATGTCAGCCTTCAATATCAGAATCATCTTGTGATTACCGATAGATTTTGTATTGACCCGGTTTCTGCCTAAAGTTGTATGGAGGGCTTCTTTCTTTACACCCTTTATCCTTACATTTCTTTTTTTCATTCCTTTAACCTTTCAGCTGCTTATCAAACTTCATGACTAAGTAACACTTGTGGGTTAGTGTTCTAGTACTTAGTCTCTCTCAGTCGTCATATTCCCTTATTCTCATTTTACTTCTTTTTCATCATACCAAGGACTATATACTATCTATGGAGTGTTCCTGGGAATACCCCAATGTTCTGGCTGGGATCATAGGAATGAAATGCTAACCATAACCGCCTTATAACTCCCTTGAGAAACAACAGTTTGGTCGGTCATTGAGGTATGCCACGAGGATCCATAAAACCATTGATAAAAATCAGTTAACGTGTTTGAGAAATCATTTCAGACACATTGAGAGTTTCCAGAGTTACCAAAAAAAACTCCCCCTACACATATGCGCCATATTATGAAAGAGTTTTGCACATGCGAGGTTTAGGAACGCACTTATAGATTGAAGATCGTATCCGCTATTAATCCGTATTGATCACATTTTAATCACTATTCTCCCCCCCAAAAATTGTATACGTGGTGACAATTTTTGACAATTAGTGAATTAAAAACTAGTTAATGTTCGAAATTCACAAGAATCTAACCAAGTCTGGGGAGAACAGGTGTAACACCCCCAAATTGGGTCGTAGCAGAATAAGGGTCCGGGGCGTGTTACTTCATAGATCAATAACACAAGATGTATATAGAACGACCAAAAAGTCATTTAAAACTGATACATTGGATTTAACAAAGTATTTGTTACATAAGCCCGAAGCTTCACTTGTTCAAAATACAAAGATTTCTAGCCCATAACAGATATACAAAACGTAATGCGACAAAATCTTTAATGCATGATATCCAAATCAAAACCTCCAATGTATCCCTTGCACCTCGTGCTTATTGACCTCCTGAAAAACATTGCTTTTTTTTTTTTTTTTTTTTTTTAATAAACGTCAACAATAATGTTGGTGAATTCATAGGTTTGATAAATCGTATATTGTAGGACCACAAGATTTCCCAAGTGTATGATAATGCAACAGATGCAGACATCATATAAATGTAATTACGTTGCCCTAAGCTCATAACACTGAAGCTCGACATAAATGAATACCATATAAATGGCCTACATTGCCCGTGATGATGTTCTAACCCGCAACATCCTATGTTCGACATGGTATACGTTCGTTTGCCCAGTGATAGCTAATCACCCGAACGGGGATGTCAATCCCAATAGATCTATTCATAACATTCGCGCTCACAGTCCAGTAATTGACAGTTTCAATGATAAATGTTTCAGATAGGGTTATCGCGACTTAAGGCAACACAAAATCATAATGTTAAAAGTATCCACTTGTGTCCCCGTTGTAAAACATTGCATTGATTTCCACCCAAAAACTTATAAAACAAAATCATGTAAAACGTGGGGCTATGAACTCACCTCAGCAGTGAAGTGAATGAGTAATAATCGAGTAAGTGAAATAACGAGTCACGAACGAATCCGAAGGCAACCTAATCAAACATAGGTCGTATAAGTACTATGTACTTCGATAACTAATAGCGTATACAATCCTATATAGCTCATCACCATCTATTTGTAATTTAAAAATCGTTGTTATAAAGTGAAAACGTTTATAATTATCGTTTTGGTAAAACTAGCATAACTTTCCCGTTTTAAACCCGTTTCTCGCGTTTCTTACGTCCACGTCTTCGTATTAAGATGATATATAAAAATATTACATTTTTATATTTTATAACCTTCTGATGAAACGGGGTACTTTTACTGTTCATGACGCGTTTTTATAATTTACTTTTATAAATTTAATTGTCGTAAAACCCGTAAATGCAACAACTTATTCGTTTTAATCCTGATTTTAGCGATTCCTTCGAGCACGACTTCGGTTTATTAACAATTATCACATATTTATAAATTGGGATCTAAGTAAAAAGATGATGAACATAATATATTAGCTGTTCATAGTTTATAAAATTACTTTTATAAACTTTAATTATCGTAAACGTCGTATTTTATTCGTTTTAACTCCGTTTTTAGTAATTCTTTCGAGCACGTTCTCGTAATTGAAAGTTCTATATATTTATGAGGTTTACAAAAATATATGTTTCTGTCATGAATAGTAACTTTTATAAAAATAGTTTTATAAAAGTTTTTATTGTCGTAAGCTCGCGAAATTCATAACTCTTTCGTTATTAATTGAAAATTTACGATTCTTATCATTTTGGAATCCTAAAAATATGTACAATCTGTGAAAAATACTAAACTTTTTGTTTTAGAAGTATTTTATAACTTGCTTTTATAAAGTTTATTTTATAAACCGGTATTAACGTAAATCGTGTTTTTATCGTAACTTCTTCGTTATTAATCCGTTTTTTGAGTTTCTTACCTTTTTGGAATCGTCATGAGACGTATTATTTTTATAAAATGTCAAACCCACTGTTAGAAATTCGAAATCCAAACAGCCCCTTTATGTTTAATATGTATACTTTTATATAAAGCTTGTTTTATGTACTTTTTACTTTTGTAAATTACCACAAGTATTTTATACCAAAAATATTATATGTCTTACATATAAATATGTCCATTAGTCCACATAATGTCCAAAGGTCCAAGTTAACAAGTCCATAATAACACTTATAAACCATAACTTATTAAAGAAACCCTAATTTAACAAGTTTACATATGAACTTTTTATACATTAACCAAGTGTGTACAAGAGTTATACTTCCATTATAACCTTATTTTAGTATTCATATAACATAAACAAAAGTCCATGAACAAGGTTAACAAGTCATTTGCAATACTTTTACTTGTAACATATTAAGTAACCTTGAAAACCCTAATTTGTATATGGCTCTTAATACCACTTGTTAGGCATTTCATCACCACAAAACACAAAATAAGAGAAAATCTTAGAGAGAGAAAGAACTAGAGAAAAAGAAAGAAAATGGCTGATTATTAGAATGAAAGAAAGAGAACCAACACCCTCCCTAACAAGCTAGAGAGTGGTATTTATACTTAATATGAGGCGTGGCCTCCTAGGGTTCATGTTAGGCCTTAATGGGCCGTGACTAGCTTACTAAAGGGCTTTAGCCTGGCACTTAGGCCCAATTAGCTTAAATGAATTCCTGTAAACTACGTATTCCTATACAAGGCTTGGGAAATATAATGATCATCACTTTACATAAAAGCACGGCTAACAATCTCCCCCTAAGGGGTGGTTATTATACTAATGGCTTCACGTCTTGTGACGTCTTGAATCTTGGAGCCTTGTGTTCTTGGGAATTATTTTGAAGTTCCTTTTGCATGCTTGTGATCATGGATCTTGATCTTTAACTTGATATTCTTTCACAAAATACTGATATCGTGGTCTTTGGCCTTGATTTGTCTTGACTACTAAGATCTCTGAATCTTTATCCTTGAACATTTATGCTGCCTTGCAATCTTGTGTCTCCACCCTCATGCTCAAGGTCTTGAAAGCTTGCTAACAATCTCCTTCAACATTTTCTTTTAACATGATTTCTTGTACCACACCATGGAAGGAGTAGTACATGATCAACTTGTAAGGTATATCTTTGTTATTGTCCGGCAATCTTGTCAAAAATGTTCTTTTGAGGAAGTGCTTGTACATTAGAGATTTCAGAAGACTTTGATAGTTTGAGCTTTCATCATGTATATATCTTTGTTGATTGAGCATGAGGTCTTGAATCTTGACTTTGTTGGAATGAGGTTGTAATGCCGTCACTTATACTTGAAAATTGATGTTAGTGATAAACAGTAGATATAGACGAATATGGCTTTATCATTCTTCTTGAGTTCGGTTACATTAACCTCCGGTTCCGTGAGGATCGTTTTACAGTATAAGTATTGTACCTGTGATCAGGTAGATTCAATTTAGAAGAACCTCCTTGACAGGGTTTCCAGGTCAAAGTATTAGATCCTCTAACGCGATTGCATTAGATTCACCGTACTTGCTTGTTCTCATTACCGGAACGTCTCAAAGCAGACAACACGGTAAGAGTGAATCAGAGAGTTACTATCTTTTTTATTGAGTCGTCAATTCATATGCTGGACCAAAATCGATATCCAGTTGACACAAGCTTGATTCGTATAAAATCTCGCAAGTCACCTACCAAGAGCTTGTTTAATGTTAGCTCAAGAAGGATTTCTATCGTCACTGTGAATACTAAAGAGTATCACTCTGATGTTCTGGCAATTATCACAAGGATAATGCGTAGGACTCTTTGATACCAAATGTTATGTAATGATGTACGACATTTTGTATATTAGAATTTGTGTCCTAGTGAGATTTTTTATGGATCTCATTGGCTCTAGACTCTATAAGTGCACATTTGTTATTTGGTAATCGAAGGCTGGAGCGGACTACCACCTTTTTAATATCAACAATCTCCCAATGAGAAAGCCGATAGAAACGTGTTGACCTCCATGAAAAATGAAACATAAATCTTTTGAGAGATTCTGAGTGGCTAGGGAGGGTTGTGTAGTGCATCACTGGGTCCATGATGACAATCTTCAATGTCAGCAATCATCATTGTGATCCTGACAACAGATGTATTGACCCAGTTTCTGACTAGGTGTATGGAGGGCTTCTTTCTTTACACCCTTTATCCTTACAATTATTTTTCATTCTTCAACCCTTTCAGTGCTTACCGAGACTTCATGACTAGTACCTTGTTAGGTTTGTTCCAGTACTAGCTCCATCTCAGTCGGCACTATTCCCTTATTCTCACTTTACTCCTTTTTTCAATCATACCTAGGACTTCTACACTATCTAGTGGAGTGTTCCTGGGTAGATCCCTCCGGTTCTGGCTGGATCATGGAACGAATATACCTAACCTTAACCGCCTTATAACTCCTTGAGAAACAATGGTTGGTCGGTCTTTAGGGTATTGCCATGAAGATCCATAAAACTTTTGATAAAAATCAATCAACGTGTCTGAGAAATCATTTGGGACACATTGAGAGTTTCCCGAGTTACCAAAAATCTCCCCCTACATATATGCACCATATTATAAAAGTGTTTTGCACATGCGAGGTTTGGGAACGCACTTATAGATTGAAGATCGTATCCGTTATTAATCCGTATTGATCACATTTTAATCACTATTCTCCCCCTCAAAAATTGCATATGTGTTTACAATTTTTGACAGTTAGTGAATTAAAACAAGTTAATGTCCGGAATTCACATGAGCCTAACTAAGTCTTGGGAGAACAGGAGTGCATGCAGAAAGAAACTTATTATTATACTCCCCCTCAATTTAAGAATAAAGTGTAAACTTGGAGTGGGAGTTTGTTGAGCACACAATTTTGGAAGAATTTGAAATTTATCTTTTTGAAAATATCTTGAAAAATTGTGCCCAACAAGAAAATGATATTGTATGAATCATATTAATTATCATTTCCTTAGTGCTTCTCTTGAGCATTCATGATTGCAGTCTTACGTACCTATAAAATATATAATAAAAATACTACTTAGGTAAATTCCAACTATTCACCTTTAACTAAG